>JACXIO010000240.1:5768-16890 GCA_014737335.1 Bombus polaris
CCAACACTTTCCATCTACGAATCCGATGTTTCCTTACCCTTAGACACACCCAATCATAGTTTTTCCTAAGCAGCATCACCGCGGCGAAAAGGCAGTTGGTTGGAAATCGCCGAACGAGCAGTACAACATAGATACGAGTCCGTCTTATGCCGTTAAAAGTGTAACTCCTCGATACTATTTGCATAGCAACGCGTCGAATAATCTCTCGGTGTCTATCGTTATTTGTTAGTCGTTACCAGTTATCTGTCAAGTGTAATTGTTAATTGTTGATTGTTACTCTGATCGTTGATTAGTTCTAAATAAACTGTTGTCCGTTAAAAACACCAAGAGTAATTCCTTACGCACCTATCACCATACCACCTCATGTATTACCGATATTAATGATGTCTTATGTTTTGTTATAGACATATCACTGCTTCAACTTCTTCTTCTTCATTAGGAATGTTCTAACAGTGGCCAAGTATGCAAGTATTTTTACATATCATACTTCAATTATGTCTATTCTGTATATTTTTCTTTGATCACTATCAATTAAGAAATACGATTTGATTGAAAATTTGGGAGGATAGCATTTTCTGAGGTTATTCTTTCATTAAAATAAAATAAGTGTCAAAGTCTTAATATCGAATTATAAAGCAAATGACTAACATACTTCAGATTATTTTAGATTTTATACTTTCATTTTAGAGTTCCAGTTTTTATACTTATCAAAGTTTATTAGAATTTCAATCTATTATTATTACTAAAGTTACTCAAGTTAATAAACCTTAATTTTTCATTATTTCCAACTTTTCAAACAGTCTGTAATCATTCATTGTGTTTTGTTTTGTAACAGATTTTTCGCAAGTTCCATTTCTACTATTGGTCTTTCAACGGTTCCTGTCTGATGTTAATCTCCCGTATGATATTCGCTGGGATAGTGCAGCATCCACGGTAACGTCCTCTGTTTCTCTGCTTTGGACGGTGAGTCGTATGCATTTCTGTTCCTCCGATCACTCAATTATGTCGCAGGATAAAAGGTCCGAATCGGCACGGGCGACTGGCTGTATTACGTAGAATTTTTTGCGATTATAGTGAACGCGGCTATTTTTTATACCCGTGAGTAGCAACGCTCTTTTTTTCAAATTTATTAGTTTAGGATTTGTCTTGTTGCATAACGCCATTATAATAATTAGTTCTTTAATGATTAGGTTAAGTATATACACTTTAGAATATATTCGTGTAATTTATAAATATTGTTAGAATTTAATCTTAAAGTTAAGATAAATAATCTGTGGAAGACACAATGTTTATGTTGAAATAATGTTAGGTGATATTTATTAAACAGAATTACAGAACCAAATGTATTTAAAATATAAGTGAGTGATATGATATAATTAACAAAGTGTGCAGATAAAGAATTTATGGATTGTTGACAGTTGGCCAGTTACTTTCAGACTGACTGTAGGTAGTGACTCATGGTCCCTTAAAGATTTTGAACCCTACTCTCTATACAGTAGTGAGTATGACCTGTGTAAGTGTCCGTTCAAATGCCTGCGTAGGTGTCTGTATAAGATTATTTGTGTCTATGTGTGTAATATCGTTGTATTGCAACAAATAAGCATGTTAATATTCCGTATGAATATTTGCAAATGGCGAAAACCTACACGAATGTACCTGTATGACTATATGACCAGTATGAATATACCTCTATGTATATAAATATACTTGATCTTAAGCAATGAATTGATCGACAAAATTAAGTCGCGTCCGTTTATTTCACTTCGGCTAGAATTTAAAATATCACTTAATATTCATTTTTTTCCGTACAATAATGTGTAAAATTTTACGTGCAAGAAGACACTTCCCGACAGGCAGATTTTTTAATCAAAACAATAATTTTGAACACTGCTCCTGCATTTTCGAGTATGTGTTTTGATAAAGAGATCGCCTGAGAGTATTTCTTTCTTAGTAATATATTTAGAGTCAATTATTCCATTTGAATGAGTCTCATTCTTTTCGCTACATTCTGTGCAATATTAAAATTGTGTTCTGATTTATTAAATTAATAAAGTAGAGTTACTTAGTCACTATTAAATTAATAATGCAGAGTTAATCAGAAATGAAGTAGTAAAATATGACACCAAAGAATATTAATCCGTTAAATAAAAATTAAACGAACTAATCATATTTTTAGACCAGAATTTCAGGTGTACGGAATTTCAGAATTTCACGGACCCTTTCCGCGCCCTTTGTCAGGACCTCATTCACTTGCCCAGGTGCTACTTGAATGGGAAAAAGACATTGGGCACGATGATCACATTTAATGTAATAATTTCTCAGCCACGGACGGTGTCTTACTGTATCTTGTGCACGACGTATTTTCCACATTGTGTGTGTGTGTGTGTGTTGTTAGGCCGTGGAATTGCGTCGCTTTTTCTCATACGTTAGAACTTCAAATATTAAAAATGTCGAGACATATAACGATTCAATCTACGTCTCGATACAATCACAATTTCTGATAATGTCATCCAAACGATTAAGTGTAACCGCGCCTTTAATATTGCCGTCAATTACAATTATAATTCCAAGTTTACTTACATTTGTTTTAACGATATCATTTCCTCAGATGTGTTTTATCACGTTTTACGCAATGGTCACTAGCCTTCGTCAGTCGATTTCAGGAAAAAGGAACGTACCTTAGAGTGCGCATTCTGTGTGTTAAGCACGGGTGTCGGAGGCGTTCTCTCTAGTGTAGGCTCTTGCGCCCGGGTGTTATGTGTGAGAACCGTGGATGTGGGCCTCTGATCGGGTAAATGCGTTTTCGAGTGACAAACCTGTTTCAGGGAATTTCATTCGAATAATCGACGGTAAAGCTGGCACGAATGAAACATGTCATCGTCTCTGGCTTTTCCCGTAGATTTTTTTAATTTCACGGTCGTGATCGCGAGTGGTTTCCGAAACGAACGTTAATATTGCGAACGGAGAGCGATCGCTATATGATCGTTGTTCATCCATGCGTACTTGGATCAGCTTCTGCGATTTATGTTTTTATTTCACCTTTGTACTTTATTTTTTGATTCAAAAGAAAGTCTTGAGTTTCAACATAACTTTCAGCGGGCATTGCGCCCGAAGAAAGAAAAGGCTACGAGCCGAAAAGGCCCGGCAAACTGCCATAGAAGAGGGCAACTACCAATGACTCCTTACCCTCTGGGTCACCCAGAGCTTTAAAAAAAATGTTTAAAGTGACTTTTATTATTTAAAAAAAAGCTTAAATCGTTTGGTCTAATTTTAAAAAATTTATTCTGTTTTAAAGCGTGACGGAATATTAATGAGAGTAACCGTACCTAATTACTTTCATTGCTGTAATCAGTATAATGTAATGGGGAAACCCGATATTTGGAAAAAGAGCATCCAATATCACTTTTTTAAAGCACTGTCCGCTTTTAATGGAAATAAAATAATCGTTTTTTTCGGTGTTATTTTAATCTATATTGAAAATGAAGTTTGCGTAGCTTCGGTTTTTACAGAGTTTTAATAATTGTTCGATTGTTGAAAGAAATTATTCTGAATGGCAAGATCTTGGCTTAAAAGTAGCCTCTTGTCTTTGAACGTGCGTGTCATAAAACGGCCTGGAAAAATTCTCACAATTTTTATTCTTCCTGGCGAAACAGTATTGATGTAAAAGGAACTTATTTGGCTTATATTGGCTATTATATATGTCGGGTTATCATTAGAGTTAGGGGCGTGTAATGATTCTTCTCATGAATTGGCCGTCGTTGTTATGTACTATGGGTGATATCTTACTGATACAAGCGTAATTACTACAGATTTTAACGAGGAACAGCGATGATGAAATAATCGAGATATTGATGACAGTGAATTTAGGTTCGATAACGAATCCATGCTCAACGGGATGACAAATACGATTTGATCTACGGTTCTGGTGTAACTCAACGTACTTGTCCACTGTATAAGTAGAACTGATCTGACTGAATCTCAGTCCAAGTGGAACTGCCCTTATATACTCCTCTCCGCACCTCTCTGTACCCCTCGGCTCAATATTTGTTTCTAAGGAGAGCTATATAATTACTTCATAGCTCTGTTAGGTACACGTCCCTCCCGCGATCGTGGTTACGTTCAGCGTCCCGTTATGTCACTTCGAGCCCAAGCCCACTGTCATAGATCTGGGGTACCCATACTCGGATTAGATCATAAACAACTTGTAAATTCGACCAATCGCGGGGAGACGCAATCGCGAGGAAACACGTCAACGGGGATTCACAGGGTTATAAAATTAATTTCCCACACTTTGTACAATAACACAAGTTAATAGCGCCGCTGATTCTGAGTATGAGAATTGCCTTGGTTTGATCTGATTTTGACACTGATCAGATTTTGACTGACTTCTTGACTGCCCTTCCGCTCTTATATACTTACGGAGGAAAGCTCGGTATGGGGGTAGTTTTTAGAACGAACGAAGCTGATTCGTTATTCATACTTTTCGTTATGAAAAGAAAGGACAAGGATCCGCAATACCCATTGGCTAAGACCATTGTTGATGATTGAAGATGGGAGGAGTAGCATCCTGCCAACGTTACTCATGGGAAAATCCAGATTTCTATTAGGTACATTTTTAAGGTAATTTCTATTAGAAAAATGTCTGGTTTTCCCATTATATAATTACCAGCTTTCTCCGTAGTTTGTAAGAAAAGACAATAAACCTAAGAACTTTTTAAGTAACAGTTATAAACCGAAAATATTTGCACCATTAAAGGATCCTGCCAGCTAATGAGACTCGGTTTATGGTGGGGCCTTAGGTTTATTGAGGGCTTCTGTAACGGTGGTTGAGCCTTGACGGTCAGACATTGAAGGACGTCGCACGGACCTTTTCACGCGACGTAACACAATCTTTATAAAGGTCTGTAAAATATAACACGAAGGTGAGCAGAGAGCAATCGCTGGTATTAACATAAAGGATATGCTAAAATAGTAGGTCTTATTAAACGATGTTTTATTAAACGATCAACGTTTTTTGCAACGATGTAATCATTCGAAACATCCAACACTGAAACACTGGATATTATTCGCCTCTCATCGTAGAGGAAAACTATAGGAATTACGAAAGTACGTTATGCAGTGTAGCAAGTATTGAAGAAAGGATGTATTTAGTNGATGAAAAATAATTTGACTGCAATGCGTTAGATGGGCGATATTGTAGAGTATCCATGAAATTCCTAAAAATCCTGCAGAACTAAACGATAATTGAGATAAAAGAAAAGAAGAGACAAAGTAGAAAGATTAGAAATGATATACTTGCGTTACAAACTCTGACACGGAAACGAAAAGAAGATGCGCGTGATATGCTTAGAATATGCACATGCTGGGTAGTGGAGAAATGATACTGATAGGTATATGAAGGAAAAAAGTAATAACGGATGTATTCTTTCGTTCGTGCACTTATATCAGATAACCATGTGGTTAGTATGAATTTCTGTAATAACGTCATTGGCAGGAATGGAGCTAATTATTCCTGCGCGATATGAAACGTAGCATACACCAAGCTTCTAATTATGAAAATTTTCATCATTTTATAAACGAATATATTTGTATGATTTGAATGTACAACCATCTCTAAGGAAATTACTTGTAAAATTTTAACATGTGGCTCTTGGCATAAAAATTGTGCAATGTGATCAAGCAACTGTAATATAAAATAATATCAAGTTGTAATTTGTCTGAACGAAAAAACAAAATATTTACTTGTGTAATATTCACAAATAACACTATGCAATTGTGAGAGAGAACGCAATCGATCGAAAATGTTGTACGATTCAAAAGAGTTTGTTAAAAAAAGTTGAAAGAAGTGTTGGTTTGCTAGATCATGTGAAACAAGAAAGTATTCACATAATGACAACTCCAAGGCTCTACTTTCTGGAATGATGGGATTTGGAGGTTCAGTTCTACCTCATAAATCCTCGTAGAGCCTCTTCACCTCTCTTGCCTCTGGCGGTTGCCTGCCTGGTTTTAAGTAAGTCCAATCATTGTTGATAATTACATCGGCCAACTTTCTTGGACACACTTTAAAGCTCTCCTGACAGCGTGCGTTGACCCAAGATGGCGGCATGCAGACAGGGCGCGTTCGCGTCGCTTCGTACACTGTACATGTGTCCAAACAGTACGCTGCGAGAGTAATCTAGATGTCTTCACGTGGGCAGACACCACCCGCCACCGAGACAAGAATGGTTCTGCAACCCTTGAAAACGCAAAAGCCCGAAAAAGGAGCAGAGGGGTCACCTCTAAAAATCCGAGCATAATCGCTACACCGGAAAGGCAAAACAGCTCAGAAATCAAGAAGCGGGCTGATGAAGGGAAGGAGGATGCTAAAGAAGAAACGCGACCAATACCCGACATAAGGGAACAAGCTAGCGATATAGAAAAGAGAGTCTTGGCGTTCTGCTTCAACTCGAGCAACAAAGTAAACAACGTTACTTTAAGGATATGAGAGACCTTGCGGAGGAGCTATTACATCCACAACAGTTATCTAGTCGGAAATCTAGAACAAAGCGCGGGTAAAGCTAAGAATAAGGAAACCGCGATATTAAGCGCTGTGAATAAGTCACTACAAGCCAGCATGCAGCTTGGAATGGCCATTAAGAAAACAACGAAGGCCGAGCCAAAACAGCTCTCGTACGCGGAAAAAGCGAAGATGACCAGCAATAAAGTGGACAAATGTGGGTAAAACCACCGAGAAATATGGTTATAATCCGCTCGGAAGTGGAGGATGGTGAAATAAGAACAAGCGAAGAAGCCCGCGACGCGGTATTCACGGTAGTAAATCCCTGTAATAGAGGAATACAAGTCAGAGCAGTTAGAAAAATTAGCAGCAATGGCCTAGTAGTGGAAGCGACGAAGCCGGAAGGGCTGCAAGTATTCACAAAGAAGGTACAGAATACACATATAATATACAGAATTCGGAAAGAAAAAAAAATAATCCGATGAAAAATCGTTCTTCACATAAGTGGATGAATATTTGAAAAATATTCGAAAATTGAACATCTTAAACATGTTCGCACATTTGTCATTGTCATTTGTTACTTGGTCATTTGTGCGCTTCATATGACGCTGAAGAGAAGAGAAAAAAGAAACGAGAAGGAAGAGACCAAAAGAATGAAAAATGAAACCTCTCTTTACAAAAGAAAGTAAAGATTCACTATGCATATTATTCGCTTTACCTTATAGTTATCCACACACACAAGCGCGCGCGCGAGCACGCACGCACACACACACCGTATCGTTTTGCCGACCAGTAACGGTTGAAAATCCTCCGTACTGTCACCTCTCACTCGGTNCGCAAATACATCGTTGACGATACGAAGGGGGATGCATCTATATGGGCAACCAGATTTAATGGCCTCCACCCCAGCGAAGATACCTTGATCGAAGTGGAGGGGTATGCCGGGATCAAGATAGGGGAAATGTACTGCGTGAGCGGTTACTGCTCGCCCAACATTAGTATAATCAGCTATGATCAGTACATTGAGAGGCTCGACATATTCATCGGGACAGCTGTGAGAAGGTGCAATGAAGTGATCCTTGCTCGTGATTTCAATGCGAAATCCAAGGCATGGGGTGGCCCTAAGACTGGCAGAAGGGGAAAGATGGTGACGGAGGTTCTGGACAGGAACCACCTTGCTCCTATTGGGATCCAGGATGGCTTCACATTTCAGAGAGGCTGGAAGAGGAGTTTCCTGGATATAGTGAGCGCGAGCAGTAAGCTCCTTCAGAAGCATAACCGTTCTGGGGTCCTTGGAGAGTACAGTGCTAAAGTTGTGTTGTTGTGTCGTAAAAGCAGTGAGTAACGAATACGTGAAACGGGAAATTATATTCGATTTCGTGTGAAAGCGAACGATATTGTATTAATCATACTGTTACCTGCAAACTAATAATATAACATTCCTACAAATTGGGGGCTCGTCCTTACCAATATTTTTTTTTTGTTTTTGATCGGGAACCGGTGTGATAAAAGACAATATCGTTGGCCGTTAAGAATAATATCGTGTGTATTCAAGTGATATTATTGAAGAAACTAAGATGGCAAATTGTGAAGAGGAACAATTTTCAAGTGAGGAAAATCTAACGCTGGAAGAATTAAGAAACAAGCTTGCACAGTTGAATCTACCAATATCTGGTGCAAGGTCGGTGTTGGTTGCCAGGCTAAATCGAGCGTGTAGTGCTGGACAACCAAATCTCAAAGAGCCGGCATACGGTGAAAAGTCCACGGAGAAGCGAGGTTCGGGGACAATACCAAAAACTAAGCGTGATCGAGATGAAGGCGAAAATCTCGAGAAGCTTAGGACAAAAGAATTAAGAGAACGTCTTGCTAGTATGGGGCTAGAGACGAGAGGAAGAAAATCTGAATTACGTGTGAGATTACAGGCGGCGATGGAAGAAGAAAATGCGTCGTCGGAAAAAGAAAGTGAATACGAAAGTGAAATAGAAGACGATGAAGAAGACGAAAGATAACACAGAAGGAACGCGCGAGATGTACATCAGAATCGTGACAATTTCCGTAGGAAAACACGTAGGTATACAACATTAAGTTTTCAAGATGTCCAAGACGCCTTAGAAGTTTTTACAGGCGAAAACAATGAAAATGTTAATCAATGGTTCAAGACGTTTGAGGAAGCTGCAAGCATGTGTATGTGCACAAAAGAACAGAAAGTAATTTATGCAAACAAGCTGATGGAAGGATCGGCAAACATATTTATGAATTATGAGTGCCATGCTAGAATTTGGCGTGAATTAAAAGAAGGTCTGATAAAGGAATTTTCAAAAAAATGTAATACTGCGCAAATACACCGTAAACTTCAAGAAACAAACAAAACGAGGTGACGAAGGATGTACAGCGTACATGTACCGAATGCTTGGTATAGCCAGTCACGTGGATATGGAAGAAGCACCAAAAATGAGGTACATCGTAGACGGAATAAAAGACAAAGAAGTCAATAAAGCAATATTATACAGGGCTAAATCAATGAAAGAACTGAAAGAAAATCTAATCATCTATGAGGAACAAAAATCTCGCATAACAGAGTCAACTATGAAACTGGTGAGAGCTGAAGACAACAGGAAATTCAGGCAATCTGGAAGAGTGGTGAAGTATAAAAGGTGTCATAATTGCGGCGATAGAGAACATGTGAGTGCAGATTGTCCGAACAAATCGAAAGGTCCTAAATGTTTTAAATGTAGAGAATTCGGACACATTTCAACAAACTGTGGTAATGTACTAAAAGACAAAACGCGTTGTGATGGGTTGTGGAACGAAAATAAAAGAGGGTTCAAGCAAATAAAGATTATGGACATGAATGTAGTGGCAAAGATAGACACAGGAAGTGATCTTAATTTAGTACGAATGAATTTGTATTCGCGTTTAGGAGCACCTCAACTTGAGGAAAAAATAATTAGATTCGATAGCGTAGGCTCCATTGGCGTACACACTATGGGACGATTCAAAACGGATATAATAATTGACGGTTTAAATGCAACGTTAGACTTTGACGTAGTTCCCGATGACTACTTGGGACACGATGTGCTATTAGGTATTGAATTAACTGAACAAGTGGAAGTAAGAGTGAAACATAAACAAGTAAAGCTCGAAAAAATACGTGAAAACCAGTTTACTGCCGAAGATAGTGAATGGAATGAAGTGTTAAATATAGACATATGTAGTGAACAAGACAACCAAAACCTGGTCGATCTGGACCATATTAAGAATAAAGAAATCAGAGACGATATTAAAAATTTAATTAGTGAATATGCAGTAAAGAAGACAAAGGACACCGGTGTATGTATGAAAATTATACTTGAAGATGATGTACCAGTATACCAAAATCCACGGAGATTGTCAGCGGAACAAAGGAAACAGGTTAATAAAATCGTCGATAGGTGGTTTAGTGAAAAAATTATACGTTATAGTGTGTCAGAATATGCAAGTCCCATCGTGTTAGTAGAGAAAAAATGGTAAGCCGCGAATGTGTGTAGACTATAGATTATTAAACAGAAAAATTGTTAGAGATAGGAACCCGTTAACATTAATAGAGGACCAGTTAGATAGACTACAGAATGCAAAAATATTTTCAACATTAGATCTTTTTTTTTTGACGTGGAGGAAATCCGCACGGACACCAGGCCGCTTCTGGGGGGAAACGGCGTGGTAGTGCCGGACTCCAACCGACTAAACCCTCCACGATGACCGTCCCGGCTGCGACCGAGAGAGGCCCGGGAACCGGTGTGAGCGACATACCGCCCCCCGCGCACAAAAACATCACCTAATGGAGCGGTATGCGGTCACGTCACACCGCGCCTCGTCACCGTGGCCGCCGTGCAAGGCAGTCCGGTTCCCCTACCGGACTGCTTGGCGGTCCAGACGCACTGATCTACCAGCGCCTATGTTTGGCCCCCACTGGAGGGAGCGGTGGGCCTAGCGCGTCTTATCGAAGCGCGTCTTATCGAAGCGCGTCCACGGCCTCTACCGCGCCCTCGCTGGCCAATCCTCTCGGGGTGAGAGTTCCGGACCCTCACCCTCTCCGCTGCCTCCTTCCGAAACACAATTTGCTCACAGAAGGAGGTCACGGCTCTCCTCCCTCTCTCGCTCGCCAAAAGCGCCTGGAGGATCGCCGGCGGCGAGAGGTCCCGTCCGATTTCCGCGATGAGGTCGTGGCGCAGCCGCGCCCACGCCGGACAGTACTCCAGCGTGTGCTGCGCCGAGTCCACGCTCGCATCGCAGTGGTGGCAACGCGTGGTCTGAGCACCTGCGTCACCCTGTATGTTACGGAAGGCCCGTCACCGTCCAACCAAATGTCCCAGCTTGGCAGGACGGCCTCGAGGACCCTTATCCCCGGCGCGCCCGCTCCCATGTCGAGGCTGGCGCGCCATCTACTGAGCAAGGCCCGACGAGCCCGAACCTTTATGTCGGCGCCCGCCGGGCCGGCCCCGTCCGACAGCCCCTGAGTGTGGAGATATATCTCGCGGCACCTCAGGGCCTGCAATTCGAACGGGGGAAACCCGGCGAGCACCGCCGCTGCCGCCGCCGAAATGGTGCGGAAGCCCCTCACTACTCTGATGGTCACCATCCTGTGCA
>JACXIO010000241.1:0-29448 GCA_014737335.1 Bombus polaris
CCTACTGACTGTGCCTACTGACTGTGCCTACTGACTGTGCCTACTGACTGTGCCTACTGACTGTGCCTACTGACTGTGCCTACTGACTGTGCCTACTGACTGTGCCTACTGACTGTGCCTACTGACTGTGCCTACTGCTACGACTGCTCCTACAAGTGCTCAACTATTCTCACAACCTTCTTACTTCACTTCACCTACGACAGCAGGAGGGTCAAGTCAACGAGTCTCGATCAAACATCAGCTCAAGTCAGTCTTCACCGAGGACCCGCTATAAATCTTAAGATTTATTTAACTAAAGTCCTTCAAACGGACAAACAGTCTTTGTTCCAACTATGGGAAATTAGGAGAAATCTATCTTTCCCACGAACGACGCTTCCCGCTAGCAACTTTCCCTCAAGGGCGGCTAGCATCTTTTTCTAACCACCGATATGGAGATTGACCAATTAGCAGCAACGCCAATTTCCCTCACCTTCCGAACGAAGGCTTTCCTCGACGAATCCGAGGATCTCGTGTCCTTAGACACACCCCATATAGTTTTCCTCGGTGGCATCACCAAGACGGAGAGTCATTCTCTTGTGCGATCTCATCGACGAAAAGAATACTGCCTTTACGATCAGCAAACACTTCGCGGATTATTAAATAGTCAGACTTGAACTTTGCGAGAACGTACCTCTATCATCCCGTTGACCGCGGATTCGTTGTTGAACCTAGGATCATTGTCATTAGCTTCTCGAGTATCTGATTATCGCGGTTACTTGTCAGATTCTGTGACAATCATACCTGCACTAGCGAATATCTCCTCTATTGTATAACGACCACCTCTAATCTGAGTGTAGATTCGTTTCGCGCCCACAACCCTAGACCAGATCTTAACGTCTCCCCGACATATCTATCGTAGTGTTGACGTACCCAATTATTTTGTATAATGATGATTGAATAAAAGATACATATAGAACATGCAATTGTATTCATGTATATTACAGTATAATATAAAAACTATGTTTTTTACGAAAACATTAGTGTTCGGAAATACTGAATGAGTGTCAATTTTTGCATTTGTTTGCCACATACATATAATTTAAAAAAAAAATAAATCTTACTAATAACATTCCTTTCGGTATCAGGCATTTCTTTGGTATGTAATTACTCGCATGCTTAATCCACACCAACTGTTTTTTATTCTTATCATAGTGCTTCGCAAGATACATTCTATATTTTGGGATACTTGCAAATTTCCTCAATAAACAATTCTATGACCAAACAATCCATAATCCGAATATACATAGTATCCAATATCCAAAGCGATGTTTGGTCTTTGCAATTCTGCGATTCGGTAAATGACGTGCAATCATAGCGGTAATCTTTTGTCGGTTGTGATATGGTAGCAGAATTGCACGCCCGTGTGTATTGCATAATTAAAAACAAGGACCTGCCGAATCGTACAGCAACACCGCTGCGAGATCGCGTCGCTATTGTACGTTAGACCATATACGTACTTATCTACATAGGTTCCTATATTTACCTTAGCAACGACAATAAATGAGATTTCATTTGTTTTCCAGAAAATCACTTCCGTGGTCATTTTATATTGTCATCACATCACGGTCGTACACAATAAGTCCCTTGGTGGGGATAAGGCTTGTAATTTCATAAGTCAGAAGTCACAAGATATGATTATACAAATCGACTGCTAATCATAGAATACTGTGATCACTGTATGCGTAAAAACATATATATACATATTTTGTTTATTATTTTTACGCGTTTGTAATACGTAATTATATGCATGTATGTAAACTCCCAGAATTCAAGTGTGATAGGAACTCTTCGGTCTACGGACAGCGCGACTTCTTTTGTTTCACGGACAGAGCGACTTTCTTTATTTTACTGACAGCCATTTTAGAGAAACACTCATTTCCCAAACGGACGGACAGAGAGCAACATCAGAGATAGATAAGATCACAAAAGAAACAGTAATTATTTAAAACATTGAAGATTGACGAAGGAAGATCGGTAGCTCAGGACGTTGAAAATCGATTCTCGATTTTCAGGTAGACATTGCACAGAACGTGTTATTTATTGTTTACTGTTATTAATTGTTGTTAATTATTAATTGTTCTTAATTCTTGTATTTTATTTAAGTGTTTTCACAATAAACTCGATTTTCAGACTTAGAATCGATCCCTGAATTATCCGAATTTGGACCTTATATGTATATATACATATATATGTTTGTACATATATACATATGAGGTGGTAATATATATATATATATATATATATATGTGTTGTCCGTGATAGTTGTAGTTGGCTGTGCCTCGTCCGGGTGTAATTGTCGCTAGGAGCTGTAGATGTCACTGCTGATTTTTCCTCCGTTTTTTGGTGCGTAGAAGTAAAATCGGACTACAGGCACCGGGAATCGAACCCGGGTCCCGAACGTTCGAAACCTAAGACGCTAACAACTGCGCCACCGTGTCCGTTGCTTAGTTATTGTCGAGTGGCGGTATTTGGCTTGTCGCGTGCCGCCACACATAATATATATAACTATACACCACGGCTGTATCCTACGCAGATATGATCGCCTTTTTAATTACTTTTTTCCGTTAATGAGCTAAATAAGGCATACCTATCTGGCTTAATAACTAAAGGTAAAATAAGCCAACTTATCAATATTGCTTATCGTTTGAATGGTATTACTATTTGTCTGTAATCAAACAAAAATAGTTAATCACACTTAGAAGGAACAAAAACTTATAAAAAACTTTTAATGCAGGAACTAGAGTATACATCTACGCTCACATTGTGACAAACACTGAAAAACAAAATAGAAAAATACGAAACAAAATAAACGATTAAATTAAAATAAAATTATAAAAGAAAATATATAGTAAAGGAAGGGTGGTGGGGAGTTTCATGCGTATACGATCATGTTTCGTACACAACTTAAACGCAGTGATTGAAGCGCTTACTGCTTGGCGGACTAATTGAGAAACTTTTGCCTTATACTAAAAGTCTTACTTCTACCACAAGAGTTGCCAGATCTGTATGTAATAACGTGTATACGACCTGCCTCAGATACGGATTCATTATAATTTTTAAGTTATCGCGTTTATAACATTAACGTTTTTAAGTAAATCATATACATATGTTTGAGAAAAATGAAAATATTTTATTTCATATAGTGTAAATAAAGAATTAAAACAAATTAACTTAGTTAGACGTTGTATTGATAATTAATATGTCGCGTATTTCGATAGAATACACGATACGCGAAGAAATTCACATAAGTTCATAGCGATTGTTACTGCAAGCTGCGTATCGTCAACAAAAAGCGTTTGCGTATCAAGAGTTCCGCACTCAAAGGATCAATTATTATACAAACCACTAGAAAACCTCCTTACAACCAAAAAATTAAATTCTTCACGACATAAGAAACAAGGGAAGAAAGTAACGAAAACGCGGCATCCACAAGACTTTTCTCATGGAGAATGCCGAACTACGATCAAATACAATTTAATTGGATGTTTCAGCTTAAATTTAATTGGAAAGCTTATTGTTAAACGATATGGTAAAAGAGGTAGAAGTTAGACGAATAATAAAGTTTTCTAGTTAACGAATGCTAATTTTAAAGGAATATTCAAACACTCGCGCGCGCCTTGTAAAGTATTCCAGCATCCTCCCGACTCTTTTAACGACGCGAATTTAATGAACCAGCCCGTTTCGAAGCGCCACTTACGACCGAGAAAACGCGAAGTTTAAATGTTAATGCGACTCCGTCGTGAAGGCACTCATAAAACGACGGTAGGCAAACGAAGAATGCATGATTTCGGAAGAAGAAGAAAAACACGACGATAGGGGAAAAGAAGAAGAAATAGGAATCTGCTGATAATTGTGCTTTCCATCTATCACGTTCTTTTCGCCATCTGTTACGTCGCGTGAAAAGGTCCGCGCGACGTCCTTCAATGTCTGACCGTCAAGGCCCAACCACCGTTAGAGAAACCCTCAATAAACCTAAGGCCCCACCATAAACCGAGTATTATTAGCTTGCAGGAACCTTTAATCCTGCAAGTATTTTCTATTGTACATTCTGACAAATTACAGAGAAAGCAGGTAGTTACCTAATGGGAAAAACCAAATAGCTGCCTAACGTAAAAGCTGGTTTTTCCCATGAACAATGTCGCCCATGAACCACGTTGGTAGGAGGCTTTTTTCTCCTATCTTTATTCCCAACATTGAGCATAACCAATCGGCATCGCGGATCATTGCCCTCACTTTGCTAACCAACATGTGAGCTACGAATCCGCGTTCTTCGTTCAAAGGGCACACCCCTACCGAGCTTTCCTCCGTAATCACATCAGAACGAACCTTACTGTTCCTTCAAGTGTTCTCGCTGTTCCTACAACGGTTCCTACGGCTCTTACTTTGCCTACTGCTCCGACGGCTCCTACTTCTTCTACTGCTTTTACGCTATCAGGAGGGTCAACTCTACTGGTTCTCATAACCAAAGGACAGTCAACTTCCACACTCTGCTCGTTCTCGTAACCGAAGACTCGAATCACATTCAAGGAGTTCTAACCCTCGCCTACAAGGAGTTCTCACCAAAGCAGTAAAACTCAAGAATTAAGTCGACGTCGGTTTATACACGGATTTTCTCTTCTACGAGCAATCCTTCTCTACGTCACCGGTATTTTAAGCAAAGGTGTTACTTACTTGTGTAATTGTACAAAGTGTGGGAAATATATATTTTATAACCCTGTGAGCCACAGCGTTATACCTCAACAACCACCCCTATTATCTGAAAGGAAATCAGGGGATCGACCTACTCGCGGCGTCGATTATTCTAATCGTAACGGGAATTTACGACTCCCGTTGACGTGTTTCATCGCGATTCCGTCTCCCCGCGACTGGTCGAACGAACACAGGGGATCGACCTATTCGCGGCGTCGATTATTATAATCGTAACGGGAATTTACAACTCCCATTGACGTGTTTCCTCGCGATTGGTCGAATTTACACCATCTTATATTGAAAATTGTATAAAAAATTCATTCTTGTAGTTCTCCGGAAACTGATTCAGCATTCAAATAGAATAGAAGAAGATCATATAAATGTAGAATAAGATTTGGATGAGAAATGAGAGATATGTACAATGGTTCATGAAAGTACCCGAACAAACTTTAAAATAAAATAACTTATTTTTTAGATTGGTGCAAACAGTTAGAGTTTCTTTGTGAAGCTAAAAAAATTTAGAGAAAAATTGCAACTGGTCAAAATTGTGGGGATAATAGTAAAAGTCGTTCTTTACAGCTTTTTGATCTAAGCCTCTAATGAAAATTTAAAACATACGTTTTGTAGATTTACGTCAATTATATACATACTGACATCAGAATTGGTTAACGAGTGCTAATTGCGCTGCGAGCTACAAACTATTAAAAATGATGAAAACGACTTTCGGCCTAGAACTAGAATACTAAATCTAAAGATTTTATCGATGTCTGTCACTTCCTTCTATATCAGCCGATTTCGATTTACTTCAGGTCGTGGATTGGTTTTTATAACTTATAACATTAAGCAATAATTGTCCTTATTGAGTTTTTTAATTTCATGAAATATTTATTTAATGTAAATAATGAACTGTTAAGTGGAGCTTTGGTAAATTGTACCAAATGAACTGTTCCTTTTTAATAATTGCCTTACCCGATAGTCCTATTTGAGAAAATCGTGCTTATTTACTGTGCATACACACCAATGTATTCAATTGCATATAGGTTCAAATAAATACAGTGTCCTAGTACATTCAAAAAGATATTTGAATTAGAGTAAAATGAATATTAAAAGCAAAAGAAGTATTGTATTGTACATAAATATTCTTTAAATATTGATGATTATAATTATTCTTCTAAGGACAACTAGAAACAACTAGAAAAAACTTTAATTAACGAAACGTTATTAGTATCTGCCTAAAAGATCTGTATCTATATAAAAAGTTTTTAACGTCACAACGAGCTGTATAACTTTAACTTTTTTTTTTAAAAAACACTGAGAAAGATTTTTAATATAAAACAACAGATTTAACTGAAGAGAATCGAGATATTGGTACCTAACATTCGAAGTGACATACGTAGTTCCTTGTTTTAAAGAATATCATTTTCTTTTCTACAAACAAATAAAGTTCTTAATTTCTATTTCCTTTCCAAATATTTGATTATGTAGTATGGAAATATTTTTAATACCAAGTATTATTTGTTTTGTTTACGAATTAATCGAATTTTTAATTCTTTAAATAATATTAACGAACCTTTAAACAATAAAAGTATAAATTTAAAGAAAAGCACTAGAAAAATTTAAATCTTTATCGCCTTAAATACAAGAAACTCTCATTCTAAATTCCAGATTAAAAAAACTAAATGAGAGTGAGAGAAAATAAATTTTGTAAGTTTTATATTTAGTCTTAAAATTTTCAGTTTTAGTTATCGTCTCTAATAACCATATATACATACATATATGGAGTTCAGGCGACGTTAAAACGTAATAAAATAAAAAGTGAAAAAACAACGCGGCACTAACGACATGAGCGAAGGTTCCGGTGAAGAACACAGGTTAGAATTACGGCTTACTTAGAATCTTACCATTAATGTTTACGAACCAACCAACGTAATATAGACTCAACAGGTGCGGTACGAGAATAGAATAATACCTTCGAAAAGTTTTCGCTCATTATTGATACACTTTCCGCGAGGGAAAGATTCAACGCGACTAGAAACCACGAAGATCTCGTATTCTACGAGAATCTTTGGGGAACAAGCGAATAACTGTGGAACGATTTCAAACTAGCTCGGGAAATGGAAGGAGAAATTTGTTTGGCTTCAGGGTTTCTACCACGAGAAACAAATATTTGAACAAGATCGTTGAAGGAAAGGTATACAATTTTTAGATGGTTGATGCGTTAGCGATTTGTAGACGGTATAAAAAGTTTTTGATTTAAGAAGAGAGATAAAAATAATAATACTTTATTAAATGCAACATTCTATAAATATGTCGGATTAGTTTCAACACCTTTTAAAAAGTGGCCTATTTTATGACTTTATAGTCTACGTTATGGTTCCATAGTGTTGCATTATTAATGTAGCTATAAGGTTCTACGTGAAATATTTTTTGTCTAAAATATATATTTAGTGTACCGTTATAATATAAATAACAATCTGAATAATAAGTGCCTATATGACTTTTCGAATTTTTAAACTTCCAAATTTCCAAAGTTTTCAATTTTCACAATCTCAAAATTTCAAATCCTTTAATTGTACAATTTCTAAGCGTCTACATTTTTTATTTTTCAAATTGCCAAATTTGTATATTATCTAGTTTTGCTAACTTATAAATTTTCGAATTTTATTTTGTGGCTTGGTTGCCTAAATCTGTAACATCTATATAAATCTAAACATGTAATAATTACATATAACAATAGCATTGCAATATTATGAGCGCCATTGACTCACACTAAATTATACGTATTAGCACCTTCACCACTGGCATTCTTCACTTTCTCCATACAATCTTCAACCTCTAATTACCTTATATATTCTCTCTTCAAGAACTAACTAAACCTCTACTTCACAAATAACGATGATATCCCCACAAACAAAAAATACTAGGATCCTAGAATTTCAACTAGAATTTCAAAATCTTCCCGAAGAATCTTTGAAAGCAATTTACAACGTTCCTGCATGCGACGACCAACAATTTCGCAACAACTATTAACGGTAGTTGGAAGCCTAGCGGGCCCATATTAGTGCAATCGATCTTCTCCTCGAAACCAAACCCACACCCACTGGCACCATTGTACACGTACACACACATGTTTGCGCGTGTATATGACGCAAGGGCGGTACAGTGTTTTGGCCATAAGACCGTAAACAATAGTGGTAACCAGGTCAAGATAGCGGACATATGCATACAGGCGAAATTAGTGTACATGCAATACGGGACGTGGAAGACGAACAAGAAACGATCCGATTGTAGTTAGAATTAATTTATGGCTGGCTGCGTTGTAAGCGAAAACTGGTTCAACTATTTAATTAATAGTAGGCTAAAATGGTATCGACTCAACACGGTAATTTCTGTCCGCAAGCGATTGAGACTCGATACAGACTCTGTAGACTGTAGACACATTCACCCTTCGTATCGCTTTATGGCTGCACGAAGTCCGGTTAACAGCGATGTTGTTTGATGTAATTTGATACGATGTTGAAGGAAAATTTCTGAGGAAATGACTACGATTCCACATTTCATTTTCACAATATTAAATTTCTGTAGTCATATTATAGTGCTACTAAATGATATGAAACTTAATATACTTGGACTTAATTAATTAGTGTATGAATGCTATAATAAATGTATTGATGAACAAATATTTTTTGTAGCCACATTATCTGTGGTTGACATGTGTGACACATCATTCGAACTTAATGAAATTTGTACATGTCTATAGACTAAAAACTACCAATCTCGTGATGAGATTAGTTAATAAGTTGAAATACGAAATAGTATTTAATTATTAGTAATGCACACCGATTGGATAATTTTTCCGAATCCAAACTACCAATCAGTATGTCTTGTATCGGTCACCTCCTCCCTTCCTCTGTCACTATCTATGAAAGGGAGTAGAACGGTTTCTCGTAGTAAAGGTACGCGGCAGATAATTTTTTGGCGATGATGCGACGGATAGATCTTCCAAGATTTTACCTTTCGATTCCTACATCATTACAAACTGACTCTCCGGAATTTCTTGTTTATGATGTTAGGTATTTGAGCTTAAATGTAATTTGCACTCTTTCCTTATTAATTTGTAGGCATTTTAGTTTGTCGATTTTCTATCTAAATTTCACTTCCTATGTAGACGTATGATATCACAAAGCATACAGAGTGATTGTTGTACTTAAGAGACACAAGTTTGGAGTATTAAGTGCTAGTTTTATATCCCTTTATTATCCCCATTTAATTTAATTTCCACTCCTTTCTTTCTTTCCAACTCTTTACTTTCCGCTTAATTTTCCAACATGTCATACGTTGTTCAGAGTTTGAAATACGAGACACGAAATCTAAAAGCTCTACTAACAATACTACTTAAACAATACTAATTTCCGTCGACAGTATGAAATCAGATATACGAAACAAAGAAGAGTCTATACTCAGAAGAAAAATGAAAACCTAACAATTTTGTTATTTATTAATTTATCTGAGAAGCTCGGAAAAAAGTAATACAAATAATAAAAGTAAGAGAATACTATGGGTTAAATTAAGCTTCGATTGTTCTGATAAAAATGTCCATGCTTTGATTTAAGTGCACTTTTGAAAATAGATTCGTTTTAGATAAAAACACAGTTTAGTAGGATTTTCAGGGATTTAAAATTTAAAATTCCTTTGATATTTTTTTGCTTTTCCTAGAAATACGTGCAACGTTGCGATAATATTTTTCTTGGTGTATATCACGGAACAGGTTTTTTAATTACGCGTTGTTTATATTGTTCGCGATTACTCAATACAAACGTTTTCAAAAGTATTTTCAAAACGTTGGATCGCAAATATTTATTTTCTCTTGCCAAAGATTGAGTGACTATCAAGAAACAATCGAGTGGCTTAGAGAAATACAATTAATCCAAGTAAAAAATGGAACGCAAAACATAAGAAACTGATAATATATGTCGAAATAATAGGTAGTTTGGGTTACATTCGAGGAATATGGAAAAATATCCTAATTTTTGAGTCACCAAAAATCGTTCTCTTAAAAATTTCTTATATTTACGAAGAATTTATTTTTAAAATTTCAGTCAACTCGAAACACGGATGTTTTCGGAAATTCTGTATAAGTTTCAATAAAAAAAATCTATTTGTAAACAGTAAGCTATACACATACATTATCAGTCATAAATACATACGTGGACGCTTTGGTCGATTTATTTGAGTAATATACAAATATTACTAAGATATATAAATTAATGGCAAACTAATTAGTCAAGCCAACACTTAGTATCTGTTAAGGAGTGCAGCGCGGTGATTTCATGATACAGCAAAGCATCGTATTGTAGTATCGTGGACAAAAGGCCTAAGAGATGCCGGGCGAACCATAAACAATGTCGCGAGAAAGCCTAAGTGGAGACATAATAGGCCCAACAATGTATCGTCAGTCCATCAATCGAATAGTTACGCGGAAAAGGCCTGCGTGACCCCGGCTACGAGCGGTTGCGGGACACGTACGTGGTGAGACTAAGAGAAAAGACAAAGGGATGCTAAGGGGGAAAGACGAATTAACAGTCAGTGTTAGTTGAGAAGTCAGAGAGTGTGAGTCGAGAAGTCAGAGAGTGCGAATTGCGTTGTCGAGAGAGTGTGGTCCGCGTGAGAGAAAGCGTTGGAACCTTGGTGACGAGAGTTGCAAATTAACTATTTAGTTGTCTTAATTAAGATAATTGTCTTAATTATCTTAAACCAACACCTGTTTAATCCATTTTAAATAAACTAATTGTAGTAAGATCCTGCAGTATATATTTTAGTTTGCTATGCAACAAATTTCCTTAGCAGGCCGGCCTCCAGCCCACATGCGGCACTTAGTAAATTTCGTTTTGTTAGAGGTCTGTCATTGTTCATTTCCTTCCTAGAAAATTATCATAAAGTCATATCCTAAAGAATCTTCTCGCGCCCATATGTTCGGTATCGGACCTAATGGTCCTCGGTATTTTGCAATGCCAAGCTTTGACCTGGCAGGATCATCTGCTGTCAAAAAGTCGTCCATTAGCGACCTACTTCTTTACACCCGCTTAAGAGGTATGCTTCGCTACAAACCCACTGGAGGGGGGGTCCAAAATTAGTTGACTCTTAGAAATAAGTAGTTAGTTGTCAATCGTCATCCTTGGTTGCTTATTGTCCTTGTTAGTCATCATTCGTCACAGAGTTGTCATTTGTTCCAGCTCTCTCATTCTCTCGAATTAGATCTAGTCTTCGCTAGTTTATTTGTCCTTAGCAATTGTTCTAATACTTATTTCCCACATTAGTGGATAGTCCTTCGATAGATAGCTAGTTTTTAATTAGTCGGCGCATCATCAACGTGCAAAATCCTGCAAACCTCGTGCGATCGCAGTATTCGATCAACCACGGGGATTAACACTATCTTTTTGTTTAAAAACTTGGCAATGATACATTAAAATTAAATACGCAATCTGTTGACATACTTGCCAATTTTAAACATTATGATGATAATGTTTTTATCAATTTGAAAGAACTTTCTGTATCTGATCTACAACTTGAGAAGCAAGTGCGGTTACAGAACTCCCTTCATCCTATGAAATAGTACTATATAAAATATAAAATCCAAGGTGACTTTCACGAAAATGACTAGATTGTTATAATTTTACACCATTACAGGTCGCATCTTTCAGAGCTATCGAGACATTTTATTATAATTATTTTAAAAATTATAATTAACCTACAATTTTTCGTTAACTTGAGTGTATTTATTATAGTCTGTGCCATTATGTTATTGCATTCATTCTCAGATGAAAGATCAATCTCAAAAGGATTAAATAACAAAGCTACTGTATAATTTGCAACACTTGCGTGTAATTCTGTTATTCTATATGAAGTATTGTGATGCTATTTTATGTAATTCATTGTGCAGAGGTGATGTTACATGTTGTCCGTGATAGTTGTAGTTGCCGGCTATAGATGTCGCTGCTGGGGTACTGCTAATTATTCTTTTATTTTGATGCGAGGACGAAAAATATTCCGATTTCGAAATCGTCCGAGGACGATTCGGGTGTGACTCAACGTATTTGTCCACAGTACAAGTAGGACTTATCTGACTGAACCTCAGTTTCTTTGTTTTTAAGGAAAGCTATTTAATTACTCCATATCTCTGTTAGGTACACGTCCCTCTCGTGGCTGTGGCTACGTTCAGCGACCCCACTTCGAGCCCAAGCCCACTGTCATAAATCTCGGGCACCCATACTCGGATTAAATAATAAACAACTATTTCTCAGTTTTATTGTTTAAATAGAGCTATAATAGAAAGTCTGGACTAGAGTATTGGGGACCTTCCCCAATATTCCAAAAGAAAGGCTCCGATGTCCTTTCATCTCCGACATATGTATAAACTTTCAAAAGTAAACATTCGTCTGGAAAATATAAACTAAAAAAGGTATATCATAATATACATACGATAACACAATTTAAGAAGTGTTACTGTCACTTCTCGCGCTCCACACGAGCCGTAACGTGAACGCCGTTAACTCGCGAATAACATGAGCACTCTCTAGGCGAATGGAATTAAAAAAAGACGGAAAACTTAAAGGAAATAAAAGACACTGTGCATATAAATACTTTAATATCGCAATAAATCAATAAATATATACACAACATACAACATTATGAACAAAATAAAAATTTAAAAATATCGAAACAGAAACAAGAAACAATGAGACGTCCACTGACACGTATCGCCTTGCACACGTTCTCCCCACTACAATACTGAGTACAATAAGCAGGTAATGGAAGTTGGGATGCTATGACTTTCTCACACAGCATCAACAACGACAAACAACTAGTACGCACCAAAATATCAAGTATCGACATCAGCAAAAGTAACCACGCGTTTAGCAGAGTACGACCCATCATAAGCAGAAATTAATATTATAGGATCATTTATCAGAAATATTAGAAATTAGGAGTTCCAGTGATTTATATCCTATATGATAAATTTATTGATAGATGGATTTATTTACAGTGGATTAAACAGGAAACGATGGTTATTTAACATGAACTTAATGCAGTAATGTGATATAACTAAGGCAACTAAATTGATAATTCACAACTCACAACTAACAATTAACAACTCATAACAACTCGGCAATTCTCTCTCGACTCAACTCTCTCAACTCAACTCACGACTCACTCCTCGCTGAGAATTAATCGCCTTTCTCTCTTAAGCATCCCTTTGTCGCCTTCTCATGCCCCCACCACGTACGCGTTCCGTAACCGTCTGCGATCATGATCACGTACGCATTCTTCCGCATAACTATTCGACTGAGGGCACCAATGACATATTGATGGGTCGCTTGGCCCATTGAAGTGTACCGAAGCTTTCGGCCTGTCGGCACTTAAGCTTTCTCGCAACATTGTTTATAGTTCACCAGGTATTTCTTAGACAATCTTTCCACGATACTATAATGCTGCAAAAAGAAAGCAGCAGTAAGGACTTCTAGAAAAGGAGAAACTTGAATAATACTTCCATGAAAACTACATCAGCTGAAATCCTAATACTTCTGGAAGAACACCGGCAGAAAGGAAGATTGCAGCGTCCGCAGAAGTTATCACGTACCAAAACTCCACGCTATCATGGAATAATCCGTCACGTGACAATTATCCCATGATAGTGTCACGACCGGCACCCTTCAAATCCGATGGACCGATGATGGAGATAAAGATTTGCCGGTCTTGGCGAAAATGTATATGTTAAGAATTGTGGATCTTGATGGGCGAAATATTGTTATGGAAAGATTGAATTTACATTTGTGATTAACATTAACGTAGACATATATTTATTTTATAAACAATTTCTAGAATATTCGTCGATACACACTTGCACGCGTCTCAGCACCTTCTTCCATACCAGACCTTCTATCGATGGTTAACTGACTGAACTGTTTACATTCGTCTGTTTTTCAGACGCCGCGCACACACTTACCTCCACACACTGGTACTCACATACAAACATCTCTACTACGCATTTGACCTAGTCCAGCACACAAAATTATACATATCTCAACAGTATATCGCCAAAATGCCTAATGAGTCATCGATATCCCAACGGTCCTTCCACCGAATGTTCTAGAAGAAAAGGGATGCGTGGCAACGGTCACGTACGCCTACAGCGTAGTGGGGATATTGAGGAGTGACAAACAAAAAAAAAAAACAGATCCTACCGAAAGTCAAATTGTAAAAGCTTCAGTCTTGGAAAGTCACGGCTGGAGCTCAGAACCAAATCACAGTCAGTGTAAACTCAGAGTTCAAGAAATAAATTCTCTTGTTTCTTTTTGTTACATTTTATTTTTTTCTTCGTCTGAGCTACCCCTTTTTTATTTTACGTGACAATAGCTTAGTATAAATAAGGGTATCCAATTAGAAAGAGCTCAATTAATTGAAATTTTATTAAGAGTCTTTGAGTTCAGTCGTTCAGTTGTCAAGAGTTCAGTCAGTAAAAAGAGAGTCAATTATTCAGTTCGGTCAGTTAGAGTCAGTAAGAAAGCTCAGTCAGTTAAAAATTGTCAAGAGTTCTGTTATTCAGTAAGAGAGAGTTAGTTAAAATAGAGTTCAGTTCAATTATTGAGTTCAGTTATTCAGTTCAGTTATAGAGTTGAGTACAGTTAACTGAAATTTTTTCAAGAGTCAGTTAAAAATTTATCGAGAGTTAATATCAAGTTCAGAAGAACAGCAGTCTTTGCGAAGCCGAGAATTGTTTTTAATCCAGTCTTTGAGTGACGTCAAGAAGTAAAACCGAGCATTTATCAATCGTCAACGATTCATACAGTCAGTCTTCCAACAACTATACTAAGTACGATATTCCAAGAATGCGATCGACTACATATATAAACAAGGTGAGAAGCTAAACATTGTAACATCTTCTTCGATTTCGGACTCATATCACATGTACGATTTCAATAAAACTATTCATTGATTATTATTGTCAACAATCAAGAAGATATTAAAAATATTTATTTATTTCAAGAAAACTTGAATCCTTCTCATGCTAGTGCCCCTGCACATAGCGAGTAAGCCGAAAGAAACGTGGAATCTTATTTATCAGTTGTATTGATACGCTAGTCAACGCTACCCATACGGTTATATTAGCGAATTAGAACATCAAGGATACAACATTTTGGAAATTCAAAATAGTGACGCACTCTAAAAGGGTGCGACAAGTTTCCGAATTTATTCCATTCAGTTGACGCGAAGATGTTAAGAACAAAACCTATTGGAATAAAAGGGTGCGACAAGTTTCTGAAACCATAGCATTCGGTCGTTTGCCTCGTTTCAAAAATAACGAGTGTGAGTCGAACCAATCGAAATAGTTAATAACTATTTCTAGTAGTAGCAACTACCGCTTTGATTTAAATATAATTCGATAAATCTAAGATTCGACATCTAGAGTAACACATAACGGTTACGAACACCGAAGATCAAGACCAGATCGTAACAGTTACATATATGTTATAATATATGTATTACACGCAATGTATACATATGAGGTAGTCTGAATAATATGCTACTATACTACTCAATGAGTTTAAAATTATTATCTTCGTTGAATATTATTAGTGTTTAAAAAGGTATGACTATTCACTTACTTCTCCAATATCTGAATAAAATTTTATTTCGGTATTACAATGTTATATAATAACAATGTATAGTAAACCGTAAATTACCGAAGTAGTGCAAGCCAATTATCGAAATAAGCAATGATTGACGGTATGAGATAATTTTAAAAAAACGTCAATGCAGGTTACGATTTTACATAGAAGAGATGTAGAGGTGCGATGTGATGATGTGTTGTCCGTGATAGTGGTAGTTGCCGGCTGTAGATGTCGCTGCTGGGGTACTGCTAATTATTCTTTTATTTTTGATGCGTGGACGAAAAATAGGATCACGGGCGCCGGGAATCGAACCCGGGTCCGAACGTTCGAAACCTAGAGCGCTAACCTGCGTCGCTACCGTGTCCGTTTTGCAGTTAGTGTCGAGTGGCGGCATTTGACTTGTCGAGTACCGCTACAGAGAAGATCCCTGTTCTACAAATAGTAATTTGCTTTTAACAATGTATTTCCAATCAAAAACCAATAATTTATTTCCAATCACTTAATTTAGCCACTCTATATTCTACACTAATTATATAACAATTTTCCTTGTCTACATAATTTTGGATCATATTGTTAAACTAACTGCAATTCTTTAAGTATCACCAATTCCAGAATTACAGAAAATCATACACAAGTGTAATCCAATTTTAGTTCATATTACATTTGGGGAGCACGAGGCGGGTACGGGTTCTCAGGGCGTAGGACCACGCACTGGGAAACCCCGATGAATCTGATGTTCTCCTATAGCCGGGTGGTGGCTGGTCGGCGCCTCTGGCACCCGCCATTGGCCGATCCGGTGCGGAGAATTTCGGAGAAGTTGGTAGGCCCATATCTGCCAAGACCACTCACCTCACCTTCTTGTGGGGCTCCCTGTCACCCTGCACCGGCCTTGACCGGGGTAGGGTGCGAAAGAGTGAGTGGCACCAGGATGGAAACCCTTGTTGACGACCTCGGCGATACTCTTTTTGAACTATGGATAGCAAAACGAATCAGAAAATCGTTTACGGTGCAGGGGAGGGATACCCCAGTACCGGCGCAGCTGCGGGTTGTAAAGTGGGCCCCGCTGCGTCGTCATCGAGCAACCGTGGCTGTCCGGGGGTGGGCCGCCAGGCCCCCGGTCGCGTTGATGCGTCTGGCGAGGAGGACGCACGAGCTGGGGGGTCTCGGAGCGGGTCGGGGGAGCCCGACGTTGTGAACGTCGACTCAGGACCTTCGTGGGGTGGGACGCGGCGGAGGCGCGGCGGCGGCGGGGGGTGAGATCCGACGACGAAATGTCGTTGTGTTCTTCCTCTCCGGCCGTTGCGGGCGCGCTCGGCAAGCGGTCGTACCGCAAGATTGCCGGGCCCGCTGAAGGCACCGCCTCCGCCGCCAACAGTCGTGGCGGAGGCATGGGACGCCGCACGCGGCGGGGGGACGCGTCCACGGAGGATTCGGACTCCGCGCTGCTGTCGGCTCCCGATAAAAGGAAGAAGAGAGGCGCGAGATGCGGGGCAGACACCAACACCGACACCGACGCCGAGGCCGCCACAGTGGCCGCCACCGCCGCTACCATCCGCAGCGGTGTCGGCGGCAGCGACGAGTCGCGAAGCGATGAAGCGAAGACCGGACCGGTCGACAAACAGGCGACCACGAAGGACGCGGAACCGACTCACGGTCAGGAAGAGGAGGACAGCGCATACCTGCGGAGGAAGGTGCGCCTTCTGGAGAGAGAGGTCAGCCGTCTCCGAGAGACGGTGGAACGGTTAACCAGGGAACGCACGGAGAGGGCAGCCGAGGGCCCTAGTGGCAACGGTAAGGGAAGGGAGGCGGGGATCACCTCTGCGAGGGGGACGAAAGGAAATACCCCCGGGGCCCCAACGGGAGCGATTGTGGGTCCCCCTCCCCCACCTCCCCCACATCCCTGGTCTGCGTCACGCCGTTTACGCTGTCCCGACGGGTTGGCGAGTGGTACACAGGGCGGGAGAACGGGCAGATCCGGTGCTCCAGGACCGCGAGATCCGCTAGAGGATCACAAGACCCTGTTCCTCCGTAAGTTGGAGGAGTGGTGGCGAGAGATAAAGCCAGGGAAAGCGATCCCCCGGCTACGGACGCTACTTCCGCCGCAAGAACCGCGCTAACACGGTCGCGGTCGGCAGGAGACACCTTGCACCTTGCACGGGGAGAGAATCCATGCGGGGAGCGGGTAGCAGCGTCGGTGCGGGAACTATCGGAAAAGGGAAGAGACGTACGGCTAGTGGGCGGGACGCGCGCGGGGAGAAAGTACCCGGCCTCCCCCACCCCACGATGTGCCGCGGTAACGCTCACCGTGAGGGACGGCTCGGGTTTCACGTCAGGCTCTCCGAACATGACATCACGGAGCTGAGATTGAGGAAGGCGATCACGGGGGCGTTGCTGCACGAGATCCCAGACCAGGACGCTGGGTGCAAGGCATCGCGACTGGCCGAGAGGATGGCGGCCACTTTGAAGGACTTTCCCGCCAAGGTAACCGTGCCGCGAAGGACGGCCGAGTTAAGAGTGGCCGGACTGGAGGACTCGGTCACCCCGGATGAGGCTCCCGCAGGGAGGACTCGCTTATGTGAGTCTATGGGGGCTGGCAAACCCACGTTCCCGCAGCCAGGAGGACCGTCGGGGACAAGCGTCCCCGCTTACGTGAGTCCTTATGTACACCGCAGGGATGGTCGCCGGGAGTGTAAGGTGTTTAAGTACGGTTACACACTCTCTACGTGGCCATGGGTAGTAGCGCACCAACGATCCTGATGCGAAGGGTTGGACCGTCGGGATAAGTTCCCGGGTACACTGTACCTTGAGGCCCCCGCTTACGTGAGTCCAATCTGGGTCTGCCGAGTACGGTTATCAGGTCGCCGGCCGGCAGTGACGCGGCCGTACATCCGCACGATAGTCCCACCAATGACTAAGAATGGTACCACGGGGGTCGAGATGCAGCTCGGAGGGAGTAGCGACCCCTCTGCTCGACCAATTTATGGGTAAGGACTCGTGGTGGCAGTGGTTGATGGCCAAGATGCTGGCAAGAGGGCCGAATCTAAGGTGTATTGGCTCCACCGAATGGCCTTCGGCGGGTGGGCAGCGTCCCACCTGCTCCGGAACCGTTCTGGTGAGACGGTAGGGCTTAGAATGTGCCCCGTTCGACCTCAGACGAGCGACAGCCCCTGCAGGCTTAGCTAATAAGGTAACAAGATACTGGGTGCCTTGTGCGATGGTTGGGCGTCAATCCCGACCCCTACGGCCCTAGGGGTGCCCGTGTGCTGTATGGATTCTATATCCGAGGAAAGTACCCGTCAACAAATTCATACTACCCCGGATGAGGTGGCGGCCGCCGTTGCCGAGGCCGGGGGTTGCCGCGCCGACGAGGTCAATGTGGGAGCCATACGCTTCGCTCCTCGGGGCCTGGGGTCGGTGTGGCTACGCTGCCCGCTGGCAGCGGACAGGAAAATCAGCGGAAGAGGGGACGCCCGATCAGGAGGCAAAATCACTATAGGTTGGTCAGCGGCGAGGCTTTCCCCTCTCCCGGCGCGACAACTCCAATGCTTCAGGTGCATGGAGTCGGGTCACGTGCGCAGGGACTGCACGTCGACGATCGACCGGACGGAGCGTTGCTATCGGTGCGGGGCGGAAGGACATCGCGCCTAGGACTGTTCGGCGCGAGTACCTAAGTGTCCAGTGTGCACAGAGCTAGGCCTGCCCGCGTCGCATCGTATGGGGTCGATGGCATGCAAACCGCCGGCCCGTAGGAAGAGGGCCGCACTGGAGGCAAGGACCGTTCCAAGCGACGGCGGAGACGTGGCGACGAGGAAGAAAACGACGCCGCCGCCAACTTGCCCCACAAAGGCCAGAAGGGAGGACGGAGAGGTCGGAAGCACCGACTGCGAGAGGAAAGGCCCGGAGGAGGCCATGGAGACGGAGCCTTCCCCTACGTGAGCGGAGGAAGAAGAGGAGGACAGCTGCTCCTGCAGTGTAATCTTAACCGCTCCCGCCGGGCTCAGGACTTAATGTTCCCGAGCAAGGTGGAGCTGCGGATCGGTCTGGCAGCCGTGGCCGAGCCATACAACATTCCCGACGCGTCACGGGGCGCGGGGGACCTAATCGGCTCGGTCGCCATATTCTGGAACGGGAGCGCGGGAGGTCCCCCCTGTTCGGTGATCGAGCAGGGTCGGGGCTTCGTGGCCGTGAAGTGGGGCGACATTGCCGTGGTGGCCGTTTACGTGTCACCCAACATCAGCCGGTCGGAATACGCTTCCTTCCTGGACAGACTCGCGGCTTGCGCGAGGCGTTTGGGCGCCTGCCCATCACTGGTCCTCGGGGACTTCAACACTCACTCAACGGCGTGGGGCTCCCGTAGGACCAACGGAAGGGGGCGCGACGTGCAGGACTGGGCGGCCGCACTAGACCTCCAGCTTATGAACCGGGGGTCGACCAGCACGTGCGTGGCGCTGCGGGACGAGTCCATAGTGGACTTCACGTGGGCAAACCCTGCCGCATCTCGCCGTGTTTCCGGTTGGGGCGTGTGCCCGGAGGAGAGACCCTCTCGGACCACCTCTACATCTTGATGGAGATGGTGGTTGGTGGTGCGATGGGCGAGCGATCGTTCGGTGCGCGCGGGCCCACCGGCCCACCGAGAAGGAGAAGAAGATTCCCGCAGTGAGCGGCCACCCACAGCGACGAGGACTTCATGACGGCGGCCGCTGTAGCCATCGCCTGGTTAGAGGAATCCCCGACCGACGAAGACGCGGAAGAGGGAGCGACCCGGCTGAGGCGCAACATGCGCGCGATCTGCGATTCGTATATGCCGCGGTCCGGAGCCCTGCGCCGCGCAGGCGCGGTGTACTGGTGGTCCGAGGAGATCGCTCGTCTCCGGCAGGCGTGCATCCATGCTCGGCGCCGGTACACCAGATCCCGCCGTAGGTGGCGGGAGGACGAATCCACGGTGGCTCGTCTACACGAGGCCTACCGCGAGGTGCGGAGACCACTGCCACAAGCCATCAAAGAGGCAAAAAAACGGGCTTGGAGCGAGCTTCTGGCCAGCCTCGACTCCGATCCCTGGGGGCGCCCTTACAAGATGGTACTAAACAAACTCCGCCCATGGGCGTCTCCCGCAACGAAGAACATGGACCCTCGGTTCATGGAGAAGGTCGTCGGCACCCTGTCCCGGGATCGGCGAACGAGGAAGATGGCAGGTCCACCGATGAGGAGGAGCAGGAGCCTCAACCGCCACGTGACACCACGGGAAATTGGTGCACGGAATTGAGGGTCACCGAGGAAGAATTGGCCAGGCCCGTCGGGAAGATCGGAGCGCGGAAAGCTCCGGGTCCCGACGGAGTCCCGGCCCGCCTGTGGAAGGACGTCGCCGGGGTCTTGGCCCCGAGATTAATGCGTTTATTCGACAGATGCCTGTCTCGAGGCGAATTCCCCGTTTTGTGGAAGGAGGGACGCTCTCCGGACTCGCCTTCCGCCTTTCGGCCGGTGTGCCTTTTGGACGAGGCTGGCAAGCTACTAGAGAGAGTGGTGCCGGCCCGCCTCGAGTCACATTTGTCCCGCGGTGATACTGGACTGCACGACAGCCAGTTTGGCTTCCGGAGGGAACGGTATACGGCCAACGCGTTTGCCCGTGTCCGCTCCGTGGTCGAGGAGGCCGAACGGCGTGGTTACATGGCGTTGGCTGCGTCGCTGGACGTGGTCAACGCCTTCAACAGCATCACCTGGGGCAGGATATGCCGGGCCCTTGAGTTTCATCGGGTACCCGCGTACCTGCGGGGTGTGGTCCGGGCGTTCCTTCAGGACCGAACCGTTGTCTACACCGTCCGTGGCGAGGTGGGGGGGCGGTGCACCGCGGGGTTCCGCAGGGTACTGTGCTGGGACCGCTGCTGTGGAACATCGCGTACGACGCGTACGACGCGCCACTGGCGTGCTACACTGACGACACGTTAGTGCTGATCTGGGGCACGGCGTGGGGCAGAACCGTCCATCTGGCGGTGCTGGCGGTAGCCTGCGTGGTCGCCGCAATCAAGGGATTGCGGCTGAGTGTGTCCTCTGAGAAGTCCGAGGCAATGTGGTTCTGCCGCAGGGCCGATCACGGGACGCCTCCGACAGGCTATCGCCTGAGGTTGGAGGGGGCTGAGATCGGGGTCGGAACCAGCACGAAATATCCGGGCCTGCCCCTCGACAGTCACTGGACCTTCGGCGCTCACTTCGAGCGCCTGGCATCGTCTATCGAGGCGACGACGAACGCATTAGGGCGTTTGCTGCCTCGGCTGGGCCGGCCCGGCGTTGGGGTGCGCCGGCTGTACGCCGGCGGGGTGCGATCGAGGCTCCTCTATGGAGCTCTGATTTGGGCGGAGGACCTGATTGCCAGCCGCCGCAGCCTCCAGAAGGTCAGGAGACTGCACAGGACGGTGGCCATCAGAGTAGTGAGGGGCTTCCGCACCATTTCGGCGGCAGCAGCGGCGGTGCTCGCCGGATTTCCCCTGTTCGAATTGCAAGCCCTGAGGAGCCGCGAGATTTATCTCCACACTCAGGGGCTGTCGGATGGGGTCGGCCCGGTGGGCGCCGACGTTAAGGTTCGTTCTCGTCGGGCCTTGCTCGACAGATGGCGCGCCAGCCTCGACATGAGATCGGGCGCGCCAGGGCTAAGGGTCCTCGAGGCCGTCCTTCCATACTGGGACGTTTGGTTGGACGGGGGCGGGCCTCCTCTGACTTACAGGGTGACGCAGGTGCTCACCGGACAGGGGTGTTTTGGTGAATACCTGCACCGAATCGGGAAAGAGGCGAGCACGCGTTTCCACCACCAGTGTAATGCGAGTGTGGACTCGGCGCAGCACACGCTGAAGTACTGCCCGGCGTGGGCGCAGCCGCGTCACGACCTCATCGCGGAAATCGGACGAGACCTCTCGCCGCCGGCGATCCTCGAGGCGCTGTTGGTGAGCGAGAGAGGGAGGAGGTCTATGACCTCCTTCTGTGAGCAGGTTATGCTTCGGAAGGAGGCAGCTGAGAGGGTGAGGGTCCGGAACTCTCACCCCGAGAGGATCGGCCGGCGAGGGCGCGGCAGAGGCCGTGGACGCGCTTCGACGAGACGCGCTAGGCCCGCCGCGCCCTCCGGTGGGGGCCAAACTTAGGCGCTGGTAGATCAGTGCCTCGGGACCGCCAAGCAGTCCGGTAGGGGAACCAGACTGCCTTGCACGGCGGCCATGGTGACGAGGCGCGGTGTGACGTGACCGCATACCGCTCCATTAGGGGATGTGTTTTGTTCTCGGGGGGGGGGGGGAGCGGTGTGTCGCTCACACCGGTTCCCGGGCCTCTCTTGATCGCAGCCGGGACGATCATCGTGGAGGTTTTAGTCGGTTGGAGTCCGGCACTACTACGCCGTTTCCCCCCAGAAGAGGCCTGGTGTTCGTGCGGATTTCCTCCACGTTAATAAAAAAAAAAAAAAGGTTCATATTACATTTAAGATACAAGCAACTCACTACACAGTAAATTCTATTAATGATATAAATTTAACCCGTTTCAATTAATAGATTCTCTCGATATTGTTTCTAGGAATACAAATTAATTCAACAAAATGAAGAGTACTGGAATAGAAGCTACTTTGCTACGATGGGTTTCCATAGATGAAATTAGATAAATTTTGAAATCGAAACCACAGAACGTTTGTAGCTATACATCGCACTATAGAAACGAACCGAATCGATTAATGAAAAGCACTGATGAAAATTTCAATTTGATTTCGTGGAACCGACCAACTGTGCAATGGTGAAAAGCAATCGAAACCCTCGAAGCGAAACATTTTTGAAAGCGGTACAATTCAAATAACCATGCCTATTTCCTTTGAAAAATTGCTGTCAAACATTTTATCGACTTCATAAACATACCAACGAAATTGCTACGAAAATAATGAAACATTAACAGAAAAAGTATTTTTGTGATATTTGCTATTTGCAAACATATAAAAGTTGAAAAAGTTATAGATGTCAAATACAAAAATATAGTAAAATATAACAATTATAAAGTCCCGTTTTTTTCAATTGTTTTACTATTATTAAAATTCGGGCCCGCTAAAGTTTATTATAAAACGTTTAACGTTTATCAATTTCTTAATTAGAACAAACACTGCTAGAGTGAAAACAACTGATAAGAACTTAGAAGAAGGGGTGATGGATAAAATTAACAATAAACGCTTCTGGAAATTCAGCACTATACTCTAGTAACAAGAATAATAAACTTATACATATATATTATATAGAATTTTTAATCTTAACCATTATAATCTAAAAAATAGAATAAAAATCTTCTTGTTCGCAGAATGCTCTGCATGCGTATGTATTTACGTACCAAAGATAATTTACTTATTCTTCTTATTCATTAATATTATTCATTAATAATATAGTAATAATAGTATTAATATTATTCATTCATTGATAAAGATAGTTAATGATACGGTTAAGGTACATAAGTTAAGAATGTATTAAATTTACAATTAGTTTTTTAATTTACATATAGATCAAAAAAGAAATTTCATAAAAAAAAATATTATCGAATTACTTTTAAAAAATTAAAAATAGTTGGTTTTTGATATAAAAAAAGATATATTATATCTACTTAAAACATTCGGTATTTAGAACATTTTTACTATTCTAGATACTTGAAACGTTTTCGAAACATGTTTAACAAAATCTCTATAAATGAAATTTTTGCTCATAATTAGAATTCAACAAACGAACTTTAATTAATATTTTTGTTATGTAACTAATCTATTTTTCTGCTTAGGTGTTTATTTATTTTTTTTTTTTTTTTTTTATTAAGTTCGAAATGAGAAAAATTCTAAAAATATATTATCCGTCATGAAATAATAAAAACAAAAATGCAACTATTTTTTCATTTCATTCAGCTTTCAATTATCAGAGAAAAAACATTCATAAAAACCGAACATCCAAAGTGGAAAACACGAAATATTGATTACGGAAGCGAAATTGCAGCTGGTATAGCCACCGCAATGCCATTGTTGTTGATATCAAATTACATTTCCAACACGTCAACCAACGTACATTTGATATCCAACCACTTATGCGGTTATATCCCTGACAATAGTTCCCGTTTCGAGTTTTCAATCGATGCCTGACTTATGATTGACCAGTTCACTTAAGCGTCAATCCCAACAATATTTATGGATATAATTTATGGATATAAATATAATGCTTTGGATAACGATAAAATATAATAAAACTATCTTTCAAGAGTAAACTGCAAACATAATAAATAAGAATCTTTATTTGATGGTATTGAGGTGGTAGGTCGTGATAGGTGCGGATGGAATACACAGTTGTTCAACAAAAAGAGTTTATTCAAATTATTAACAATCAAAGGTTAATGGTCGCGTATCGCGGCGTGTGTTTGTTATGTCGCTGACGTTTCGCACTTCGCGGCTCGAGGCAGAATGATTCCTTTGTTCGGAACTCACGGATTCTTTCCTTAGTTGCCCTTCGATATCCCTACTACACGCGTTTATTAGATGTACCGCGGCGGTTGCCGCGTATGCACTCTTCCGAATATTCGGCGGAAGAACCGTAGGGATATCGATGGTACATTAGGCATGTCGGCCTTGCGCTTTGACGGTATAGCGCTTTGTGTCGCGAAGCCGCTGGAAAGTTCCGTGGTCGAGTGCCGCCACAGTATCAATCGATTTACTTAATAAATCTAATGAAATATATGAAATATTGATATATTGATATATGTACAATAAATCTATTAATAATAAAATAAAATATAATAAGTCTATTATTAGTCTCGAAAAATAGATAACACAATAAATAACGATCTTTACTTAATGATCTCAATTCATGTACTTAATAAATTTGATAGAATATATTAAAAACATATAGCGACTCACGAAAGTATTCAAACGCTTGCTATTGAATAATGTAAACAATTAAGATATGCACATTACACAAGATTTGAAATCAATGTAGTATCTAAAATGGGTCTTAGAGTAAGGACAAGTAATGATGTTTTATTTGGAGTTAAGTTTTAGTTTAACAAGCAATACTCAATACAACAAACTGATTACAATATCGTCGTATGTCTTATTATCATACTCGGCTCTCAACTTCCCGATTCATACACTCCGGCTCCTCCACTCACTCTCTCTGACTTCTAACTAACACTGTACGACTTCTCAACTGACACTGTCTTTAGCATCCCTTTGTCTTTTTTCGCCCCACCACGCGTGTGTTCCGCAAATACCCGTGGCCAGGGTCACGTAGGCCTTTTCTACGAAACTATTCACTTGAAAGGACCGACCACACATTGATGGACTTGTCACGGTCGGCACTCTTCAAATCCGATGGACTGATGATGGAGATAAAGATTCGGCGGCCTTGGCGACAATGTATATCGCCGAAGTGCCTAATGAGTCATCAATATCCCAACGGTCCTTCCGCCGAATGTTCTAGAAGAAAAGGGATGCGCGGCAACGGTCACGTACGCCTACAGCGTAGTGGGGATATTGAGGGGTGACAAACAAAAAAGAAACAGATCTCACAGAAAGTCNAAATTGTAAGAGCTTCAGTCTTGGAAAGTCACGGCTGGAGCTCAGAACTAAATCGCAGTCAGTGTAAATTCAAAGTTCGAGAAATAAATCCTCTCGTTTTTTTTTGTTACAATTTTATTTTGTTCTTGTCTAAGCTACCCTGTTTTTATTTTACGTGACAGACTCGACGGCGCCTCAACTCTCGCGACATTGTTTATGGTTCGACCGATATCTTAGGTCTTTTTGTCCACGATACTACAATAATATAAATATTGTTACAGTGGCGAACGAAATTTGAATACTTATTTGGGTAGTTATCACAGAATTCTTTTTATGAATATAATATTGTGCATTATTCGAAACTTTTTGAAATTTCGATAGCACTGTAATGAGACACGACTATTATGAATGTAATAGTTCTGAAATAAATCCGAAAATGCATATAGAAATTACAAGGCATTTGTTGCAGACATACATTTAGTGAAAAATTAGTATACGGCGTGAACGGTAGTCTTAAACATATGCTTAACACAAAAGATAGTGTCACTATGTATTGTAAATTATTAATGTAGTAAATAATTGACTGTTCAAATACTTTACTGATCTTTGAGAAGTATATACTTCCAATAAATATCTTATAATTTCTCAACATATTTTCAAATCCGTTTCAAATTTTTCAACGTTTCGTTAGAGTACTAGTGACATTTCAAAATGTTTTGTGTAATATGTAGATATAAGTTTTCTAGGCGTGCAGAATACTAATTATCATTAGTAACAGGACATAACATACTATAATAACATACTATAATATAATGTTCTATTTGGTCCAATTATTGTTGTCTCATTTCCTACAAATTTACTTAAATACTTATATTACTATATCATATAATAATATCAGTATTTAAATGAATTTGTTGGAAATGAAATAATAATATTAACTGGATTAGATAGAATATTGTACTATTAAATGTATAACTAAAAATATCTGCAATTTTGGCGGTATTAGGTTATTTTAGCTCCGAAAATTCTGGGCAATAACTAAAGACAAAGATAGTTTTATCTCGGTTATTCATTAACAGGCATCAGTGTTATCCTATAATAGGTAATAGGATCTTCTTGATTTATGAGGAACCTGTGATATTAATTTTCCTCACCATAAAGTATGACGATAATTCGAAACATGGCTTTCGGAATATAACAAACACACAGTACCTACCTAGCGTACGTATAATACGATATTCTCCTTAATTATGCATTGCTTGCAATTTAATATTATATCTCTACATTCCTATATCATTAATATCCACTTTGTTTCTGAGGTTACAATAGGCTTATTATACTTTATCATTGTTATCACATGCACATTGCAAATAAACGAATATGCAGTGGCCTACGAAAGTATTCGAACGCTTGCTATTAAAACTTTAAACAAGTAAGATATATACGTTAAACTTCATGTTATATGTTAAGTATCAAAATTATATATCTCAAATTTGGAGCGAACCCGATAACATTTGTGGAAGTTATGAAACATTTATTGCAATGATGTACAGAAACAAGATTACGAAAGTAATTGAACGGTATTAGTTATTTTTCATTAAAATGTTAATGCAGAAAGCTAAAGCCAAAGAAGACCCAACTAAATATTAATAAAAAATAAGGTGGTGACATAATTCTATGACATTACTCACTGCTTGGAAACATCGCTGCATGTTGTGCACTAGCATTTCCGTTATTTTAGGTTCGATAGGAATCCATTTTTTTTTATTTATTTATTTATTCGTATTCACAATTTGCCCAACTTGGACATTCGGTGGAATTTTTTAGCATTTATATTAACATGTTGGTGGCTACCCCCAGCGGGGTACCATCCTCACGTTTGCTAGGTTATATCCTTTGTGAGGTCTGCTGGGTGTTTCCTTTTTAGCCTTCTTTCCATATTTAAAGTGTTGATCGTTTCCGCTGCTAGCCGGTGATAGGAATCCATGCATCTAAAATATTTTATTTAAGTATATCTTTCGAAGTTATGTCGTAATTTTTTAATCTTTTACCGATTTCCTCCCATAAATATCCGATCGAGTTAAAGTCCGAAATTTTCTATACAATAATCATTTTTTCACAATTCTGGCTGTATGCTTGAAGTCATTGTGGTGTCTGAAATAAAAATTGTTTAATAACCCCAATTTTGTAACTCTGTCTTTTAAACTGTTTTTAAGAATACCTACATATTTATATTTATCTAAAATACCATCTATAAAAACGAGATTTCTCGATGCCTCCCAACATCACGGAACTATTGCCATACCTTATAGTGGGACGTAATTTTTTAATATTCATTTCTGAGTTGGGTTGCCTCCAAACATAACGATACAAACATTATATTTGTTTTCATCTGAGAATGTAACTTTATTACCGTACAGCAGAAAGTAGTATCTTTATTTATAATTCCTTCTCAAATATTAAACGTCCAACTTCATTCATCTTATTAACGTATTTTTGTTGGAATTTTACCATGGAAATAACTTTCGCAAAATCCTACGACATAATTCTGCATGAACATTCTTTCCAAAGCAGTTGGCAACTATTTGAGTAAGTTCCATAGCCAAAATATTTCGATCCTTTTTTATTTTGCGTATAATAATTTCTTTTTCTCTATTAGTTAGTTTTTTAGGTCTGCCTGTAGGACGTTTGTTTGTGACTATTTCTTCGGTTCTTGATATTTTGATAAATTAATGTATCGTAGACACTTGATTTTTCATCTTTGTATAATTTTCATATCAATTCTCTCTTGAATATCTATTTTCTTTTTTTTATTTTGTTTAAATTTTACAATTTGTCCAGTAGGACATTTGGTGAAATAATATATCTTAGTAGTAAAGTATAGTATGTGGATGGTTACCCCCAGCGGGGTTCCATCTTCCGGGTTGTTTACTGTATTTCTGTTGTGAGGTCTGCGGGATGCTTCTTCTTCAGTCTTCTTTCTATTGTGTTTTTGTTTGTTTCAGCAACCAGCTGGTTTGGGTGAGTTTCAAGTCTTTCTTTATATTTTTTGCATATCTGGCGATTTCCTCTTTGACTGTTGGAATTTTTAAATCTTTACGTATGTCTTCATTTCTGACATACCATGGGGTGTTAACTACTGTCCTTAAAATTTTTGCTTGCTCTGTTTTTATTTTATTTATGTGACTCATTGCTGCTATTCCCTATAGTGGGACTCCGTATGTCCAGATTGGTTTGATTATTGATTTGTATATGTTGAGTTTATTCTCTATGCTTAATTTAGATTTTCTATTGGTTAACCAGTACATCTGCTTCCATTTTTCACGTATTCTGCTTATTATTGATTTTATGTGATGCTTCCATGTAAGGTGTGTGTTTAAATGTAATCCTAGATACTTGACTTGCCTTGTTTGTGCTATGTGGACGCCGTTCATTTGGATATCTGGTGTTCTTCCTTTTCTAAGTGTAAATGTTATGTGGTTGCACTTACTGGTGTTCACTTTTATTTGTTTGTTT
>JACXIO010000241.1:32918-61384 GCA_014737335.1 Bombus polaris
TGTTTTAATGTATAGTTTTCCTCCCCGACTATATTGTTCAGTAGGTTGATAAGCGGGTCAATTATTTGGGCCTCGACAAATATTGGTGGTAGTTTTGTGATGTGGGTTGCACGGATTGTGGCTTCACTTGCCGGGTCAGCGTCTATTACCTCCGTTAGTGAGCTGAAGGAGTTTCTTAATGGTACTTCTTGCAGCCATCGCTGCTTTTCTATTTCTAGATTTCCTGCGGCACTTGTACCTGGAGTTATTTTACGTTTCTTGTTAGCCTTTGCTAACTTTCATTTTTCGTCCTGGTACCACCTTTCGTTATCGTGACTGCTCTCCTCCTGCCTCCACTGCTCTTCCATTTCTTGTGTCACTTCCATGTCTGTCTCGTTTGTATTCCGTTTCTCTTCTTCTGTTCCATGCGCTTTATTGATAGGGCGTGTGTTTCTATTTATATAATATATCTTGCCTTTCGTAATTTTTATTGGTGGAATTTGCATTTCCACCAATTGGCGATGGGCGTTTTCGTTGCCGCTTTCTTTTCGCTTACACTCTCACCGAACTTTCACTGTTTCACGTCCGTTCAGCTTGGCTGTTCAGGCGGAACTAACCCCATAGGAAGTGTACAAAAATCCGATGGGCCTGTGCTCAGGCGGGGATTCCTCCCCCGCCTGGTAGGCGGCCCGTGACGCTCGAGGGGAAGCCAAACAGGAGGTATGGGAGCGGTGGTGCTCCGACCTACTCGCCGAGGATCAGGTCTGGGGCCACCGAACTGGAAAGTTTGGAGGAACCGTAGTGGGTTACGAACACTTGTCACCACCGCGAGGAGGGCGAATTTTGTCCGGCGTGGGAAGTTCCCCTCCGTGTCCTGCGACTTGCCATTGGCGAGAGTTTGGCCCCCTCGTCAGTCGATAAAGCGATGTTGAGGGGGCAACAGGCGTTCTTCACGATCCGTTCCTATTGCGAAGAAGTAATACTCGCAAAGGAGCGGGCAGAACGGGAGAGGGTGAATACTTCTCATCCTTCTAGAGTCCCGCAGCGAAGGGTGGCTTTGCGCCGCCCTAAGAGGTCATAGGGGTCGTCACGCTGAGGAGGTTCTGGGTCCTCCTCAGACTTGCACGACGGCCCAGGGGATGGCGTTGAGAGGTGTGGTCCCTCTCAACGCTCAAATTAGAGCTAAGGAATGGCTCCCTCAGAATGGGAGAAGACGCAGGAGTGCTCCGGCAACAATTCGAGAGAGGTTCCGGGACACTCCTGTTAAGCGTTAGGAAGGCCATCGTGAGATTTTAGTCGGTAAGTCTGACACTATCCTGTCGCTTCCCAGAAGGGCGGCAGGGTTTCCATGAGGACTTCCCCATGTATAAAAAGAAAAGGATATATATGTCGGAGATGAAAGGACACCGAAGCCTTCCCTTGGAACCTTGGGAAAATCCCTTAACATTATAATCTAGACTCTATCATAGCCGCAATTAAACAAATTGTCATCGCTCAATTCAATTGTATTTGTTCGAGATTTGTGATAAAGAGCTTGGGCTCGAGGCGACGACCAGTCGCCGAACGTAGCCGCGGTCAAGGGATGAATGTTTTGTCTAACAAAGGCACGGAAGTAATTCTATAGCTCTCCTTAAAGAAATAGCCGTAGCGGCACGCAGCAGTAAACATTTCAACAGTTTCTGTCCCGCGGCTCGCCGCACGCAGTCTCTACCCTTCGGGTAACATGATTCCCAGATGTCAACGCATCTTCACAGTATATGCTTAGATAGCCTGAGGACCCGTTATAAATCTTAAGATTTAGTTAACTAAAGTCCTTCAAACAGACAAACAGTTTTTGTTACAACTACGGGAAGATAGGAGAAATCTCTATCTCTTCCACGAACGACGCTTCCCGCTAGCAACTTTCCCTCAAGGGCGGCTAGCATCTTTTTCTAACCACCGATATGGAGATTGACCAATTAGCAGCAACGCCGATTTCCCTCACCTTCCGAACGAAGGCTGCCCTCGACGAATCCGAGGATCTCGTGTCCCTAGACACACCCCATATAGTTTTCCTCGGTGGCATCACCGAGACGGACAGGCATTCTCTTGTGCGATCTCATTGACGAAAAGAATACTGCCTTTACGATCAGTGAATATTTCACGGCTTGTTAACAAAGAGTCAGACTTGAACTTTGCGAGAACGTACCTCTATCATCCCGTTGGCCGCGGACTCGTTATGGAACCTAGGATCATTGTCATTAGCTTCTCGAGTATCTGATTATCGCGGTTACTTGTCAGATTCTGTGACAATCATACTTGCACTAGTGAATATGCCCTCTATTGTATAACGACAACATCTAATCTGAGTGTAGATTCGTTTCGCGCCCACAACCCTAGACCAAATCTTAGCGTCTCCCCGACATATATATATTGATGAAATATTTTTCGTCTCTCTCGGTAAGTACTATAAACTCTCATTTTTAGTGTATAACACTATGTTTCATTTTCAAAAACAAGACTCATCAGAATATTGCATCTGCAAGTGGAACTTAATATTTTAATAATAAGTCACGCCAATTGACATTGTGTTTATTTTCTCTGTTTCCTCTTATGTTTTAATAATATTTATGAAAAGCATTTATTATTTTATATAAAATGGTTAATAAATGTTATATGTTCTGTATAAATTTGTTGAATTTTACTATATTAACCGTGTAATATTAATAATTTGATGAAGAATATATATAAGCACACATCACTCGAGAAATTCAATTCTTATAGAGATCGAAATATCGGCATTATAATATTTTATTATTTAAATTTATAAAACAAATACAATTTATTATTCTGCTTCGATTATTACAGTTGTGCTACTTAGTATACAAAGATGCAAAAATATATGTAAATATTTATATATTTTTATAATAACATTCGTACAAATCTATCATCTACTCAACTATTAATCAACGGTATGAGCTATTTATCTAAAAAATAGCTACGATAAAAATGCTGATGGAATTTGAATAATATTAAATAAATAACGTAGGAATAACAATCAAAGCCTCTTTGATATATCTTTGAATTTTTATATAAATATATTGATTAATTTGAAAAATACGATTTTTACAAGATCATTATCCACAATGAAACCATTCTGTCGATGACACGTTGACGCTGTCATATAATTCATCATTGCTTCAAAAAAAATTTGCAATTTAGGCTTACAAAAAACATACGTATGTAATGCTGTTAAAAATTGCTGATGGGCTCAAGTCTATTGCAAGTAGATTCAAACATTGATCGACTAGATTCGAACTTTTTATAAGTATTTAGAAAAAATACTTGAATCTAAAGGCAACTGATTCGAATCCTCTACTTTGGGAAATAAAAAAGGTATTCCCAATACCTGTAAATACAATCGTACACTGGTCGAATAAATTCCAAACTTTATGAGCACCTTACCAGAAATTCTTCATTCATCTAAAATCATTTTTTTCGGCTATCATGATTTATGATTTAATTAACGTTAACCTATAATATTCGAAAATGTATTTACATATAACTATTTATATATTTATATAAATGAATCGAACCTCTTACAAGAAATAAAGGCCATAGTTAAGAAACATGTAGAAATATATAACTAATGTTATTAATATTTCTTAAACATTTAAGAAGCTGACAAAAACACGTATTTAATCCCAAATTGGATGGAAAGATAGTTTTGATATGGAATCGGTTAACAATATATTGAATTTTCTTGAATATTGTTTTTCTATAAAACATGGGAAATGTAATTTATCGTATTTTTTACCTGTGGCTTTCATTTGAAACGGGTTCCATTCATTCAGACATTGAAACGGTCATAAAATTTGTAAAAATCTATACTTCACAAGTACAATCAGTAAATCATTGTAAATCATACAGTGTCTGGCCGAACAATATGTACTTGAAAGCGAGCATAGGGCATTCTTACGGAAAAGTAAGAAAATATATTACAGAATAAAATTTTTTCAACTGGGGTTTAGTTTTTAAGAAAAACGAGTTTGAACATTTGTATAATAGTATACGTGAACTTGATTAATCACCGATTGAGAGTGGTTAAACAATCAGCAGAGCTAATTAAAGGTCCGCATTTTACATTTTATATGCGAAAATAAGTGAAAAACGTGAACCAAATTTTTCCGTTTAAGGCTTCATTTTTAAGAAAATGCATAAAATGATAGGTATTTCAATTTATCTTTTTCGCTTAAACAAAGCGTCTTACGAATTTGAAAATTTTATTCTACGTTTTTGATTTATTTTTACTAGTAAAATAATTTTCTTCCGATTTTTACTCCTGTCCAGTTCGAAAATATCCATGTTCAAGTATATATGATAAAATTTAAAACTCTATTTTCCTGAGAACCAAGCGTCACGTGAATAAATTTTATTCTATATCTGCTTAATCTTTTATAAAGAAAGCTTGTCTGCTTGTACATGTCATTCGGCCGGGCCCTGTATCTTCCGAGTAACATTCGAACCTTATGAAATTAATCTTAGCTATTGGATATCATTCCGATTTATAACTATTGTATATACTATTATAAACGTGATACTAATGCTATAAATTAGTGGGAACGTTAGTTGATCTTTCTAAAAAAATGGCACGAACTAGGAAATGAAATGCTGTAATCATTACGGACATCAAAGTTCGCACGCCAACGAGTAAAAGGAAACGAACTGAAGCAAAGAGAACGACGCTCAAGCGGTGTACAAGGCTATATCTTGATTAACCAGACTGTAACAATTCATGGCCCGTGAATTATCTCGTTCGAGATTTTCGCGTTTTAACGGGGTCGTTGTCGTTTCTACGAACCAAGAAACTTCTACTTCTGAAATTATGAGAGCGTGCGCGTGCGCATCTATGTAATTATCCCAGCACAGAATTACCGTTATTCGTGTCAGAGATTTAAAATTCCCTCATTAGCTAACAAAGCCTTTTTTCGCTCAGCCTTCCTTTCACTATCCTCGTTCTAGGTTGGAAACAACGATAAAACTTTTGTATAACAATGTGGCATTTAAGTCCCGTCTTACGCGAATACCGGTCTGACACTTATTCTTGATGATTAGATCATCCTTGATTTTCGGTCGATAAACCCTAGCGTTTTAGCGTTAACCACAGCATTTTGCGAAATTTTGTAATGAATTATCGTAACTAAATTTAGTGACGCGAAGCGTAGATCTGTGAGAGTCTGATTTCAGTAAATGAAAATTCTATATGTTTGAAACGAGAATCTAATATATGTAGTAACTAAATTGGTTTTAGAGGAAGGACAAGTGAAGATGCTTTATTTGTTAACAAGGTGATATAGTTAGTATATTTAACAATGATCAATGTAACAACAAAGCGCGACGGAATATCCGGTGATGAACAATGTCCACGTGCTCGTTCGGCTTAGCGGCTTTAAGCACTCGACCTCTCGACGTGTGCTCTTCGAAACTTCGTAAAGGACTGCGCTTTTTGACCTTAGGTCGTTTCTCGGTCCTCTCTGAGAGACGACCCCCCACTATGCTCGGGTCACGTCACCGTTCGCGCCTATGATCACGTATACCGCATTTCTTAAAACTAAACAGACCGCGGTCGACGTTCCTGGAAATCGCTGCTTGCCTGCAACTATGCGCTCGTCGATACATTGTATGCCCCTCGTTGGGCAGATAGGACGATCCGCCTGTGACATCATAGGACAGCGAGTGAAAGCCAGAAACACGACCCATACTAAAACCTCGTAAAATAAAGTAACGGAACGCACACTTCCCTCTTTTCGATACTACATATATATTCGCCATCCTAGTTCTTAACTGTTCTAACACCATTTTTTAAAAAATGTATAAAATCAACCAATCCATATATGTCTTATAACTATAAGAAATACAAATTTGAGGTGTGATAGTAATAGTTAGAGTAGTAGTTTGCGGTGATAGTGCGGCTACTGCTCGTGTTGGAGGCCGAGATAGGTTCTGAAGCGGGCGTAGATGTCGCTGCTGGGGTACTGCTGCATTTTCTTCTCATTTTTGTATCGTGGAAAGAAAAATCGGACTACGCTGCCTACTAACCACTGCGCTGCCGTCGTCCGGCGCTAGTTGGTGTCGTCCGGTGTTATTTGCTGTCGAGTGCCGCCATAAATTCATAATAATATGATTAAAATCCTATTTAGAAAACAACCGAATGTTTAGTTCTTTAATTCCTAACTCTATATAGTAATTTTAAGCTTCATAAACTTTAAACTCAGTTTTCACAGTTTACAAACTAGAACTCCGATATCTGAAATATGTGGATAGATATTTGGAATCATTGTAGGCACAATTAAGGAATAAAATAATTGAAGTGTTCGTACAAGAGAGTAAAGTATGCGATGCTGTAATGATAGGAGCGAAAGAAAGGGAGAGCGAGAGAGAGAGAGAGAGAGAGAGAGAGAGAGAGAAGAGAAGAAAAGAAGGAAAGAGCAATGAGACAGTCAGTAACATTAGATTTATTAGAAAGTTCCAAATGATCAATTCATAATTCTTCATAATAATTTTTTAGATTTAACTCTTTATGTCTTAAATTATCTTATTTTAAGTTTTCATTGCTATCATTGTTTTTGTTACGTCGCGTGAAAAGGTCCGCGCGACGTCCTTCATTGTCTGACCGTCAAGGCCCAAGCACCGTTAGAGAAACCCTCAATAAACCTAAGGCCCCACCATAAACCGAGTCTTATTAGCTTGCAGGAACCTTTAATTCTGCAAGCATTTTCGGTTTATAGCTGGTACATAAAACAGTCCTTAGATCTATTGTACATTCTTCCACATTACGGAGAAAGCAGGTAGTTACCTAATGGGAAAAACCAAATAGTTGCCTAACGGAAAAGCTGGTTTTTCCCATGAACAATGTCGCCCATGAACCACGTTGGTAGGAGGCTTCTTCCTCCTATCTTCATTCCCAACATTGGTCATAACCAATCGGCATCGCGGATCGCTGCCCTCACTTTCCTAACTAAAAATGTGAGCAACGAATCCGCGTTCTTCGTTCAAAGGGCACACCCATACCAAGCTTTCCTCCGTAATCACATCAGAACGAACTTAACTGTTCCTACAACTGTTCCTACAACTGTTCCTACAACTGTTTCTACAACTGTTTCTACAACTGTTTCTACAACTGTTTCTACAACTGTTTCTACAACTGTTCTCACTGTTCTCACTGTTCTCACTGTTCTCACTGTTCTCACTGTTCTCACTGTTCTCACTGTTCTCACTGTTCTCACTGTTCTCACTGTTCTCACTGTTCTCACTGTTCTTCCTACTGTTCCTACGGCTCTTACGGCTCCTACTGCTCCGACTTCTTCTACTGCTTCTACGCCATCAGGAGGGTCAACAATACTTGTTCTCATAACCGAAGAATCGAGTTCAATTCAAGGAGTTCTAACACTCACATTCAAGGAGTTCTAACCAAGGGAGTCAAAGTCAAGAAACAAGTAACAGTCAAGAAACAAGTCAACGTCAACCTATACACGGATTCTCTCATCTACGAGTAATCCTTCTCTACGTCACCGGGATTTTAAGCAACGGTGTTACTAACTTGTGTTATTGTACAAAGTGTGGGAAATAAATTTTATAACCCTGTGAATCACAGCGTTATATCACAACAACCACCCCTATTATCTTAACGGAAATCAGGGGATCGATCTATTCGCGGCGTCAATTATTATAATCGTAACGGGAATTTACAACTCCCGTTGACGTGTTTCCTCGCGATCGCGTCTTCCCGCGATTGGTCGAATTTATAGTTTTAGATATTTCAAAATCTTTCAAATAACATATAAATAGCGTTTACTACTATTATGCCGAAAATGCATATATGGAAATAGTATTTTTGAGAATTATCAGGTTTATAAGCATATTTGACAGACAAAGAAAACAATTATAGAAGTAATGCCTTACATCTATTTCATGCGATAAGTTTTACAAATTCAAAACTAAAATATCTGCTAAACTAATGGTTCTCGGACATAATAATGTTTTTATACAAAATGCCAAGACAAATCGATTAATGTATTAATCCATTACATAATGTATACAAAATATATATGGTTCTATTAACAAAAAGTAGAACTGACCTCCGTATGTCTTCTACATTTCACCTACGAAAATACCATTGACGTCAAATTGTGTCCTCCTTAAAAACATTTAACTTTTGTTGCAAACATTTTCTGTTATCATAGTTTTGGAGGTACTTGCAGAGATCGATTTAAATGGGACTTCCTATATATATAATGTTAAATAAAATGTAAAATATTCAATATGAGTTATTAAATTGTTATTTAATATGGGTTGGGGTTGATATTCAATTGATCCACACAGATTGAATAACACTTTATATTTCACCTCCTCATACAAAACGTCTGAACACACCGGATACGCTTAAGCAATTATCACGTGGTCGACTTCTAAGACAAAAGAGCGTCGTTAGAAGTCGTACCAACTTAGCTTATAGGAACTAGCGGTCATACCAACTTAGCGTTTCTCAACACTCCCCTTTGATCGCTAGTTTCTACAAGCCCCATAGCTTTGGTAAAATATTGAGTTTTAACTCTATTTAAACCTTTGGTGAGAATGTCGGCAACATTCTCCGAACTAGATATATAGATATAATCTAATATTCCTTTTGACACGCAGTTCTTAACATAAAAATAACGCACTTGGACATGCTTAGAACTCTCAGCAACTACTTCATCCTTGGACCATGAAATAACTCCAATGTTGTCACAAAAAATTTTGCATGGGCGAGGGCAATATGACAATTGATCCAACTCCCTTAACAGTAAAGATATCCACACGGTCTCCCTTGCTGCTTCTTGCATCGCTACGAACTTTGCTTCGCATGTCGATTGAGATATAATTGGTTGTTTCTTCGACAAGCAAGATACTGCTCCACCAGCGAGTATGAAGACATACCTACTCCTAGATTTCCTATCTATTGCATAGCCCGCAAAGTCTGAATCGCAAAACACCTTCAAGGGTTGTTCTGTCTTTTGGTATACTAGCTTTAGTTCTTTGGTCTTCAGCAGGTACCTAAAAATACGCTTCATTGCTTTCCAATCAGACACAGTCGGATTTGCACATCTTTGGCTTAAGTTTCCTATTGCACACGCGACATCAGGACGGCTTACAGTGGCGACATACATTATATGCCTCACAGCCTGTTCGTACAACTTATTATCAACCGGTTCGTTATCTACAATGTCAAAACCAGCCTCGCACTCCTTGGCTAGCGGTGTTGACACTCCAGCCTCATGAGTAATATCAAACAGATCTAACATTTGACTTATCTGTACGGATTGATCGAACACAACTGTGGTACTGTTTGGCTTACTCAAGTGGATGGATAGAAATTGAGTATCGGTTCCTAACATCCTCACATTTAATTTGTCCTTAATTCTAGTTTTGAACATAAGAATGTCATCCACATACACAGTTAGAATGAGATCTTTGGATGCATTCACATACACACACAGATCACTCACACATGAGTTCAGACTCATACCTCTCAAAATACCGTTTATGTATTTAAACCATATTCTCCCGGCTTGCTTCAGTCCATACAGGCTCTTTTTGAGTATGCACACATACTGAGTTCTGTTCTTTCCTGGAACCTTATAGAATTTAGGTTGCTCCATATATATGTCCTCATCCAAAGGACTGTTGAGGTACGCACACTCCACATCAATACGTTCATAACACCACTCATTCTCCGCACACAGAGCAAGCAAAATCCTTAGTGTCCTACGCTTTACAATTGGACTAAAGGTTTCTGTATAGTCTACTCCGGGCCTTTGCTAGAATCCCCGAGCTACGAGTCTGGCCTTATACCTATCAGGGTCCCTCTTTATAACTAATACCCACTTACAGTCAATCACGTTTTTGTCCGAAGGTCTTTATACTATGTCCCACACATCTTTATTCGCTAAGTTTTCTAGCTCTTTCGTTATTGCATCGATCCACTTTTGAGCATCTGGCCCCTTCAGGGCATCGTACAGATTCACAGACTCACATAAACTTTGCTTCCTGCAAACTGTCGCGACATGAGCACAACTGTTGCATGTCTTTGGCTTGTGCAACCACGCTGATCTCCTGGGTACAGTCGGTACACTCATAACCTCCTCCTGATCACTCTCATTAGTTAAGTTGTTCATATAGTAATCACTTTCCCCTTCATCGTTTTCACCGTCACTTTGGGCTTCTATATCACTCGTATCATCTCCTACTTGAAGTTCGAAATCTTCAACGTCCCATATCCATTCCGAAAGTCTCTTTCTGATGTTGCCTGTGTCCACTTTCATGCTCTTGTAGGTAACCACATTTTCCTCAAACCTGACATGACAAGAAATTATTACCTTTTTGGTCTTCGGTAGGTAGATTCTATATCCCTTGACTTGCCTGTCGTAGCCTACAAATATTTCTTCATCTGCCCTGCTATCAAATTTACCTTCGCCTGGGCTTTTCAGGTACCAGACTTTGCATCCAAATACCCTCAGCCTGTTGATCTCCCCTTGGATGTCGCATCCCTTACACAATTCTAGTGGGATCTTATCTCCGATAGCGGAGGATGGGCATAGATTTCTGATGTGACACGCAGTGTTCACAGCTTCTCCCCACAGGTAGTCAGGGAGTCCCGACTGGATGAGCAGATACCTAGACATCTCCACCAGGGTTCTGTTTGCTCGTTCTGAGACTCCATTTCGCTCAGGGTTCCTTGGAACAGTCTTCCTGTGCAGAATGCCTTCTTTCCTCAGGTAGCTCTCAAAATTAATCCCTGTGTATTCACCCCCATTGTCGGTTTGGAGGGCACATATTTTTGACTGATGTAGAGCCTCCACTTCCATCTGGTATTTCTTGAAGCACCTAAATACTTCGCTCTTCCTGCTGATGATTCTAACGTACACGAAACGAGAGAAATCATCTATAAATGTTACGAAGTAATTACCTCCACCTAGTGACTTGTACTGAGCTCTGCCACTGACGTCGCTGTGGACGATTTCCAAAGGACGCCGACACATATGGTGGGCTGTCTTCGTCATTTTTCCCTTCACACAGACTCCGCATAGTTCATTGTGTTTCTTGGAGTCCTCCTTCACGCTCCTTATAGGGATCTTCCTCATTGCATTTCCATGCAGGTGACTCAGTCTCTCGTGCCACGATGTGGTACTCTTGTATACTCTTGCCTCAATGACTTCAACGTCTCCGTCATCTTGGCCAGGTTCCTCTTGATCATGCTCCACGGAGAGATTTGCTACATGATCTTCAACAGGTATCGTCTGCAATCTTTGAGTTGAATACGACGTCTCCATCGTCGTGTGTCCCAACGACCTCATCCCTTGTACACACTGTGGTAACGCCCTTCTTTGCCAATTGTCTGATCGACAAGCACCCACCCTCAGGCACCCACAGAGCGTTCGATAGGGATAGTGTCCAACCACCACAGGACTTAGCCACTTCACAACGATCGTTCCCTTTCCCTTAACATCCAGGTGTCCCTTGCCGATCCTGATTTGTCCGGTCGGAGGCGTGAAGTCCACAAATCGATGCCTGTCCGGAGTCATGTGATTTGAGGCACCTGAGTCAAGGTAGCTGATTCTCTCCCTATCTATGTGACTGATAGACGACAAAGCCAATGTCGATTTGAGTCGATATGATCCCTTCTCTCTCTTGTTATCCTCCTGTCTCTTCTTCTCCCTTTGGTTTCTCTCCTCTTTATCTTCTTTCTCCTCTTGGCACTGGTACGAGATGTGTCCCATTTTCCCACATTTATAGCACCTTTGGTCCTGTGGGTCTCAGATCCTTGGTCTCGCGCCATCTTTGTATTGTTGCTTGGGCTTCCGCTGTCTCCTGGTCGCCATTGCGCTGCCTCTCGGACAATTCCGCAGCCGTGTCGATCTTCCTTTCTTCGAGTAGAAGATCGGATTTCACGGCCCTCGCACTCAACTCCTTATCGATCCTCCTTGTCCTGAGGTACGTTGAGTAACTTGGATCCACCACGAGGCCGGCTAAAAGGAAACATGCCATAACATGGTCCTCGATTTTTATGCCTACACTGGATAGCTTGTCGCACAAGTCCTGTATCTTTCCGCAGTACGCGGACATGTCCATGCCAGGGGTCTTCTCGATCGTACCCAGTTCCCGCATGCATAAGACAATGTCCATTGACGTAGACCTCCCATGAACATCTTTCAATGCCTTCCAGCACTCCCTTGCTGTTTTCAAGGTTCTGATATCTCCAAGATACTCGGGGCGTACATGCCGGAAAATGTACGCACGTGCTTTATTGTCCATCTTCATGCAGTCTGCCCTCATCCTTTCTGCTGCCCAGGAAAACTAATGAAGCTTCTGTCATCGTTTTCCACTACTCGTAATTTCCTTTTCTCAAGATCGGATTCATATCCTTGTTCACATCAGCCAAATTGTCTTGGTCGGCCATGGCGTGTTCTCTCCTCGGATAATTTCACAAAGACTCAAAAACTCAACAAATAAATATTTCTCCTACCGCAGTTTACTGCTCTGGGCCCATAAACTGTTATTTAATATGGGTTGGGGTTGATATTCAATTGATCTACACAGATTGAATAACACTTTATATTTCATCTCCTCATACAAAACATCTGAACACACCGGATACGCTTAAGCAATTAGCACGTGGTCGACTTCTAAGACAAAAGAGCGTCCTTAGAAGTCGTACCAACTTAGCTTATAGGAACTAGAGGTCATACCAACCTAGCGTTTCTCAACATAAATATGCAATGTTAGGCTAAAGATTTTTTAAGTACATTAGAAGTACTCTTTTTGGTAAGACGAAAGCGAGGTTGGGATAAAAATATCGAGTAGGAGGGTTACGTTCGCACGTGTCAAGGAAGACTCTACGACCCTTTTTCGATACGTGTCATGTTAAGCCACATTGTCACCGCAATATTCACATTCAAAAGTTAACAGAGTATCCTGGTTTATCGATCGAAGTTCGAAATCCTCATAGGTTACAACGATTCGAGGGGAGTTGGACGTTTAGGTGGTGGCAGAAATAACCGCGGCACTGCGATAAATTCGCGGTGTACTTTCTGTTTTACTGCGACATTTATTAACCTGCTGGCTAGGGATGAATAACGTGACGGTCGCGTAAACGAGTACAAAAATGTCTTTGCTGGAGGAGAGCGAAAGAAAAGAGAAAAAGAATGCGGGATGAATGAGAATGGGAAAGATTGTCGAGTTCACAGGAATGACGGAAAAAAGTGGACCGAATGGGGTGGCCGGTTCTTTGGCATGGATGATGGCGATGAATGTTTAAAGCGCGTTTGAATATTTTTGAAGAAATTTTTGTGAAAAAAGGGAAAACGCAACAGTCGGGATTTTTTGAAGGATTAGAGATAATTATAAGGATTTCTGATGGAATGTATGTGAAAAACTATCGTTTCACTTTTTTATGCACAGGGAAAGACGATTACGCGTTTTAAAATTATATTAAAATTAGCGAACATGAAATTGGAATTCTTTTCTTTTGGATAAAGGGATGTTATTTGATTTTGAATTATTTGAGTTCCGATTTTCGGAAAACACGATATATCTAAAAAATTGTCTCTTTTACGATGACTGTACAAATTTTTTTTATTTTATTTTATTTAAATTTTACAATTTGTCCAGTAGGACATTTGGTAAAATATTATATCTTAGTAGTAAAGTATAGTATGTGGATGGTTACCCCCAGCGGGGTTCCATCTTCCGGGTTGTTTAAAATAATCAAAAAATTTCTTAAATGAAAGGTAATATTAAAGTTTTTGTATATTTTGGAAATTATTGTAAAATTCTTTTGTAAAAATGCCAGGAATTAACGCATTCCTAAAACAAGACGTAAATATGATTAGGAATGTTTCATTATAGAGAAACGACGTATGCCATATATAAATTTAATTTATATATAAATTTCTCTGAATGAAACGTGACACCATTTTTTGACATGTTCTTTTATCATTTAGTACTGTTTTTGCAGTCTGCAAAAATTTCTGGTAAAATAATGTAATATTTTTTAATTACTATATTTACACAGTAAGTTTTAATATTTTTAGATGAAAAAGATTATATGAGGTACTTTACATCTTCCACCACTTAAAGGCTATTAAAAATTCAACGTCCATTTAAAAAGGACTGTTATGTAAATTTTGAAACATTTGAAAGCTTTTACGATTTAAGAATTTCATAGAGACATCTAACAGACTGCCGGGTTTTAATACTGTTCATTGCAAAGTTGCAGGATATTCAAGGGTTCTACATTTCTTATATCATAAAGACTTGAATATATTTGAGGAATTTCTAGTGCACTTTTAAAACTACTACTCTCCTCATGACTTTCAAGGTTTTCAAGTATCTCAAGTGGCAATTGTAATCAGTATCCCAAAATTGACACTCGATCCGATCGCCAAATAAGCTTTAAGTAAAAAATTCCCAAACATGAAATTATTTGCGAACTTGCTGAAACACGTTTTCAAAGGTTTATTGAGGTTCTAAATTTCTTACATCATCAGATTATTGACAAAATTTTAACCTAAAACTTTATTAAGCTCCGTGAAAAGTCTTATGTGGTAAGCTGAAAGTATTCTTTTAAGCTCTACGTCCCTTCTAGGTATTTTTTCAATACCGAGTCATCAATATATTTTCAATAAAGATATTGACTCGTTCAATTTAATATCCATTCCGTTAAACTTGTATGGAATTTGTAAATTTTATATCCAGAATTAGATATCACATTTTAAAATTATAATTTTTTCAAAGGCATGTATGTTACATATATGTTATGTATATGTATGTATATAATATGTATTTCTACTTTTATACATACGTATACTGAACATAATAGTATTCAGTATTTATGTACATTCAAGATTCAAAATTCTACAAATGTCAACATGACAAATTAAATTTTTTTTACGTTTTATATCCTTTCGATTCTATGGATGAAACATTTCACATTTGAATAAGATATTTCGTGTATGAGTTAGTTTTAAGTTAGGCTTAGATAAGATTTTTCGACACATACAGTCAGGGTTTAAAATAAGTGAACATGTAGTTGAAGTAGGTATTAACAAAGTTTAGTCGATCTAGTACTAGTATTATATACTTAAATTTTATTTTCTGTACAGGATGTTCCTACCTTCTCCGCAAAACGATGTCAGTATATTGTACGAGTAAAAATAAGAGAAAAGTTTTATAAACATAGGTTCAAAAACATGAAATAACAACGGACTGGTTTTCGTTCGATTCAGTATAAAAACAGATGGGCGAATTTATTTACTTCAGTTTTTTTAAACTTTTGTCTAGCACCATTTCTTTTAATTTAACGCTCCTCAGAAGCAAAAATCCACTGGCGTGATATCTGGCGATCTTAAGCTGCAATCTTAATAAATACGATATTAGCACTAGACCGACTACATTTTGTTGATACCTGCTTCGATTACCTGTTCACTTATTTTTGTGTCTGGCTGTATGTCTCAGTATGCCAGAAAATTTTATCCAAGCCTAACTTAAATCTAACTTTAAGCCTGCTTCAGACGTAGCTGCGTACGGCGGTAATGCCAGGAAAATACCATCTTTAGATGTCACGAAAATTGATCCTCTTTGATCTATCTGTTATTGGAGATAATATTTATTTAACCATTGTCTTTATTTAAAATCTTCATTAAAATGTTTTAGTAAAGTATTTTTGAGCTAGAGCATATTTATATGACACGTCTCTCTGATTTTTTCTGGTATTGTCTGCATATTCTTACAGTACCTAGATTATTTAATAAACAATTGAAATTAATATTTAAATTTTTGTGTAAACAAGCCGCATTTAACAAAACTTCGTTGATATCTATCACCACTATCTGTCCATTTATTTTTGCCCCGATTTATAAATAAATCTTTTCTCTAGCACAATTCTAAAACATTTAAAGGCATAAAGATAAAATGATCACAATTATACATACTTCATGTTTCTCAGAGGCTTTAGAATATTCTCTAATGTTTAAATTAGATGTTTTTGGTATTTATTAATATATAATTACAACTAGAAGATAAAAACCCCGAAGAAGTTACTTTAAATAGATATTTCTATAAATATTAATATAAGGAAAAATATAAAGGACTCTAGTACAAAAAAGTTAATATTTGATTTTTCCTTATACAAGAAACAGATGTATTTAAAGAAGATTAAAACAAATCTCTTTTATTTTTTATTCACGTGAAATGACATTCAGTCGTAAATATCAAAATGAAAAACAAATGACAAAGAGTCGTCTAAATAACATCATATCGTGAGGTAGAAGATAAGGTAGGATTATGTCAGTTAGTAGAATATTTGAGCCAAGATAAAATATTCGCTTTTTAATTTGTCAAATTCGGTTATTTTACTCATTGTTAATGGCATGATAAATAGTGAAATTATATTTGTACATAGCTAAACGACCATTTCCTATCAGTGTATAAGTTCTACACATCAGAAATCAAGAAGTTTGTTCGACGAATGTTAATATTCTCATAATCAGTTGTAATTCTCATAATTACAGTAGTGTAATTTAGTGGCGTATGTACATATATTATTTTATTTGATAGTTATTTTATTTTTTATTTTATTAGTTGTTATACAATACCTCCTCACTGACACAGGTAACTCTATCGTAGAGTCAAGAACTAATAGTGTCTCATAATACGCAACAAGTTTATTATACTGCACAAAGTTCGAGGTTGAATTTTAAGATGTTGTAGGTGTTAACTGAATCAAATAATTCAATGTGCAATTTGTGGGTGAGATAAAAACTCATCTGCGTTGAATCCATTTTCACTAAACATTCCACCAGTTCTATCGAATATTCATAGTTCTACGAATATGAAAAGGAAGTAGCGTAAATAGTAAAGCGAACAAAGAAAGCAAGGTAGAGTGCATTTCGGTAGCAACAGCGACGCCGTGGAGGGTTGGAAATCGGAAAGCTGGGGGTAGAAAGCGACTTCGGGCCGTAGTGTCTCCGCGGACAGCAGCTACACCGCCACGCAGCTTGTCAGGCTTTCCATCGTAACTTCCCTGCGCATCGTTCTCTCGATAAACTTCGGTTGATTTTCCCGCGCAACCCCTTCAACTCGAGTTCATTATTTGCACGTGGTCAAGTCAGCCAAAACACCGTCTATCGTTCCAGTGAAATAAACGAATATTCTGAAAAACGACGATTCAAGGGTCATCTGATTTTGTTTTGGTTTCTACAAAGATTCCGCAAGTAATCAACCGCCTTGAACAAATTACTGAACGCATTCGTGAAAAGGTCGAAATATGATAAATCGTAAAAGTGGTTCGAATAAACGATAAAACGCAGGACTATAGAGATTTATGAATTGATTAAGGTTGAAACGTGATATAGTGACATTTGAAACATTGGGATTAGAAACTAGAAAAAAACGTATTGCGGAAAGAGAGAAGAGGAGAGAGAGAGAGAGAGAGGGAGAGACAGAAAGAGAGAGTGTGATGGGTTTCGACGTTTGAACACTGTGTGTCAATTCTGCGTTAAAATTACTTCTTCTCTTTTTGTTTTATTGCTTTTCTTCATAAAGTATAATCGAAGGTTTTTATTTTTGGGAGTGCAAGCACAAAATATTTTGACGATTGAAGCTGACGCTAGAGGGAATCGAACGAATCCCCGACGAAACAATAATGAAAGTCCCGGGTTGCATCGATTCGACGTCTCGATAGCTTTCGAGCATTTTGCACCGTGGAACGGCAACTGGAATTCGCACGTCGATCTCGCCCGTCAGATAACCCAGGAAAACGTCTGTTCTTTTTCTGTGACAACGTTATCGTCCATTCAGGTAAGTCCCCTGTCACTTATTATTCCACGTTAAAAGTGTATCATGAACGACGCTTTACCACGTGGCATTGATCTGTCGAGGTAATTTTCAGAAGTCGTTTCATTGTAAATCGTTGAGTTTAATAGTTGGAATTGGAGAAATTTTTTGGCGGAATTAATGGTAATTATGTTTCTTTAGTGGATAACTTAACAAATAAGAATTTTAGCTTAGTTCCTGGGTGATAACGTGAAACAAATTTTTATGTTTCAATATTCTTATGCGATTTTTCCTATTCGTTTCTTCAATTTTTTAAAATATATATATTAATATATATTTGTGCATGTACACATATATTCTATGTTTCCGTACGCAAACATTCTGTATATGTATTCCTATATACTGTATAACATATTGCAAATTACAATTTATAATTTTTATAGAACTAAACAGGTATCGAGAGAAATTTGTAAGAATGGAAATCTATGGATCTAAAATATGTAACATAATTAGTTAAAGAAAGGAAAGGATTGTATAGGTAAATGGGTATAGTAATAATAAAATTAACAGAATTATAACAAGAAATAATATATTATAATTATCAAAATACATAGACATACAACATCTTTTCATTTCATAGTTTTACTGTGATGAATTTTGAATAAAATTCACTTCTTTTAACAATGTTTAATTATATCAGATTCACCAAGGGTGGGTAATTAAGCTCACCTTTTTGTGATTGATTGGTTAAAAGGTAATCCACTGGAAGAATCATTATTTTTGGAAATCAATAAAGTGTGTGTTTACATAAATAATTTTAAACGTTCATTTCAGCATATCGCAAATATAATTTTTTCTTCTTTATAGTAAAAAGCAAGTTTTCATTATAATTATATGTCTTTATGTAATTATCATTTGTTTATTTTTCGGAAGTTTCTTTTCCAATATATATATCTCACTCATAAAATTATCTTTGTAAAACAGATCCTAAGAATCAAGTAAAAAATATTTTTTTTTAATCTCATATCTTCGTTAGTTTTTAGTATTCTCATTTAATTATCCATTAATATCGAAAAACATCCGAAATTACTAGCAACCTTCGTAACATAAATTTGTCCTTAACTTATGTTAAAATAAGAAGAAGAACAAGCACCAATATTATTCGATTTTTATTTAAACAAAATTATTATTCACACAAGAGTTGACATTTATGACTCAAAAAGATATCGATTGTTCAAAGTTTATCTCAGTATTGCCAATATTTTTAATATATCCATGAAGGATAATGATGAACTGATAAAAAATATGCACAAAGCAGTAACATTGTTTAAATGATAGTGCTTGCCAGAAATACGTAAAAGATCAAGTTAATTATAGATGGTCAAAATTACTATTAACTGAGTTTTAGATAATAAGATTACGAAGATACATATGTCTAGTAAAGAATAAGAAATCTATAATATTTACAATGACAAAGTTTAATAAAGAATGAGGTACATATAATATTTACACTAGTGAAGCATAACAAAAGGTGAAAAATATATGACATTTATGATAGTAAATTGTAATAAAAATTTGTAATATTTAAGATATTATTTAGTATCTAGTAAGATACTACTGAAAACAATAAAGAACCTATAATATTTATGATAAGAATACGTAATAATCGTTGGATAATCTATAATAGTTATGATACAGTGTAGAGAAAAGGATACGTGAAATTTATATCATTCATAATACAACATTAAAACGTTAATACAACATTAAAAACAATCATCAAACTGCAATATCAAATTTCATTATTCTCCTGTTTTTCCATTGAGACACTTCATTTCGTCCAGAAGATCTTAATTACCGTCACGCTGCAAAGATTATGCTTAGCGATTAAAAGCTGGCTGCCTTGGATATCCAATGTACTGTTACAAGAGATGCCTGAGGTTTAGGGAGAACACCAGGAAGCAGTAATGCTCGGCTCGCTTTGAGCCGCTTTTCACCCTCGAAACACGCTGTCGCGATGTCCCGTGCCCTGTTACGCTTAAAAGCACACTTTCCTAAGCTCGCTGCTGTCCCTAAGGTCACCGCTCCGTATAATTAATTTCCCATTCAATGTCAGATTACATTGGCTGTAGCTAGCTAGAAAGCGTATCAAAATCCAATAGAGCCGCATACCATGGGAAGACAAGCTGCGGCATTATCGCCGCGTCAAAGTCGACACATTTCCTCGAATTTTCCGTCGAAAGCGGAAGATTTGATCGTTTCTACTGAACGAAATCGAACGAAACGTTCCAACGTTCCCACCAACGCGAATTTATCGTTTCCGGTTTAATTGAAAAACTCCCTCCTTCCGCCCTGCTTCGCCCCTACTGCGAACAGAATCGAAATTTTCAGTTGGCTTCGGTTCATTCGTTTTTTCGTTAATCCAGGGAAAATGAGGGTTGATATTATGGAACATGGAAGACGTACGAGTAGACTTTGCGTGTTCTGTTTAAGATGTACATATGTATATATATATTGGTTGAGGGGGAGAGAGAGATTTCATGTTATTGTTAGCTTTTTCTGGTATTTTAAGGGGAAGCCTGCATGCAGAATTGTAAATGCTTGATCTAAAATCTAATAAGTAGTGGACTTAGTAAGTTGGACTTAGTAAGTTGGATGCGTTCATGAATGTTTCCTAAGTGATTGTATGTCTTATTTAAAATGCATTCCTTTCTTAAATTTGTTATATGCGTTTTCCGCGTTACTCTGCATCAAGTGAATATATTTATTAAAATAATTTCCATATAAATGAGTGCACCTTCCTAACGACTAATTAGTTTTAGTATTCCGAATTGATAAGAACTATCGGTTTTAAAATTTAAAAATTCTTGTAATAGAACAATTCAATAATTTCTATGTTAAAAGAATTGTCCAGATGGAATAGATGATGTCCTTAATCTTCTCCAAATTACATTTTCAGAAACTTTTATAATATTTGTTTAAAACTCGTAGAAGGAAATCACGTAAATATTTTAATTATTCATGACGACTAATAATGAGATCTTGAGTATTAGTATTTTATTTATTTATCGTTTCTGTAAGTGATAGTTTCAATTTATATGGATTGAAATTTTTCAATTTTAATATACTACATTATAATACTTAATTATAATATCTTCATCAATTATAATATAATGCATTAATAATCATCAAATATAATACACTATAGCACTCTTTTCTAAAATATTATGTTATAATGAAAATTATAATGAAAATATGAAAATTATTAAGTGTTTGATAAAGCTTTTTTTATCTTACAATATTATCTAGTTATTTACATAAACCAAGATATTTTACGTAGTTCACCTTATTATAATTATTCTAAAAAATTCAGTAATGTTAGATTGCGACCGTAGTCAATGTGTTAATATCATTTAATTATATAATACTGAAACATTTATAAGGCGATTATAAAGCGACTATAAAATTACTATAAAGTGACTATAAAGTGACATAAGTGACAAAATATTTGAAAATAAAAGTGTATTTATAATTACTAGACTAGTATAGATTTATAGACTAGAGATACTTCGCAAATATTTGTAAGACGTTTTCTCATATTATGATTTAAATCTAAAATCATAAACTAATTACTTGTATATTTTCTAATTTTAACTGTTAAAATATTGAATAAGAATATTATGTATAACATCTCAAATATTAGTAAAGCTAAGTTAATGTAATTTATGTATCAATTCGCAATAATCACAGATTCGATTAATAAAGCTTCATCATATGCAGAAATTGTTTTCGCAAAAAATGAAAGTAAATTTCAATGAAGTTTGATTGAAGCAAGCTCTCGATAAAATCGAAGCTGACTTTACGATTTCTCCGTCTATGATGTGCACAACGTTTGGTTATCGGAATGCTTGACCTTGCTAGCCCTGCATAACTTCAGGCTGTGGTATTGTTCGGAAGTATCTTCAAAGGTCTCGTAAGTAGATTGGTGCTCAAAACCACGTCATTGTGGTGGTAACGCAATAGACGTTATTGGGACATCGTCCAACGAAGTGAAACTTACTTAACAGAGTGGATATTTTCGAGGCGTGACGAATTGATAAATTGCTCGATTAACAAATTTTTAATTTCATTTGAATTCAATTCGTTTTGTCTTTCGAAGATACTGGGATATATTTGTTGCAAACCTCTTTATTCGGAAATAACACTTTTTAAGGAATTCTTAAGATTCTTCTGCAATAGGTAGAAATTATTTGAATTTTACTTGTTTTCGTGATGATCATGAAATATATTTATCGCAAATTTCTTCTGTTTGATAATAACTTTATAAAGTGACATAATTTTGCAATAGTTTTCGATTTTGTCGGAATTCAATTTTTTATCATGTGGATCGTAAAATATATTTGCAGCAAATTTTTGTACTTGACAATAATTTTCCAAAGAGGTACTAGTTTGTGAAATATGTCGAATTTAATTTACTCATCATTTATATTTATAACAATCAAAAAATGTATTCTTTTTTTGCAAATTTCTTTATTCTAGTTCTGTTCTCTAATAAATTGTTTCAATTTTTTTATGACTTATGGTTTGATTTTAGTATTAACGACATCTTATGTTATATAAAGTGACAATATCGAATTTTCATGAATTATCTTTATTGCGATGTCATTTATACAATGATTTACTTGTAATTTCATTAATAAATAAAACAGATTTTGTTTCGTCCATTATACTTTCGTCCAATACCAGCAAATTCAGAATAATCATCCTGTTGCAATTTTTAAAATAACAGATATATTTGAAATTTTGGAAAACATTTTCATTTTTGAAAAAGAAAATCACGTAAAAATTATATTTTTTCATATCTGGAAGTTTCTCTTGCATAATTTTTTTAATTCAAAAATATATTTCAGTAGAATAATCAATAATTCAGTGGACGTATTCGTGTAGGACGTATCTAGAGAGAAAGAAAATCATATTTTAATAAATATAAGAATATTATGTTAGAAAGTAAAAATAACTGTATGCATTTGAAATATTATCTTTTAAAATAATTTTATGGAATATATCAAATTCAGTTGACCACATATATTTCTTTGAAAAATGAAATGATGTTTGAGATGAAATTTATGGCGCGCTTTAAGAGGTGAGTTTTAAAAAATGAAAACTATTAAAACTTAAACGTATAGTCGAAGGAGTTTTTCATTAAACAAAGTGCAATTACATTAAATATCATACACGTATATATATTAGGTTAAGTAAAAAGTTCTGAGCGTTTTTCGCTAGATGTCTTTAGTGAGCCATATCTCACGATGTGCACATCGCATCGAGTCATAGTATACACCGATTTCAAGGTGATATTACGCATCAAAAAGGTTCTTTGTCAGTTTTGTGTTCGGTGAAGCCAGTTGTGTGTTACAGCGTTCGAAAATGGAGATANTGAGCTGGTCAAGTTTTTTACCAATAGGGACGAGGACTTCTTCAACCGCGGAATTATGAAATTGCCTTCAAAATGGACAAAAGTAATCGAACAAAACGGCGCATATTTAATCTAAATCGAATAATCTTGACTATGTTAATTTCATCGTCGAAATAAAGCGAAAAAGCGCTCAGAACTTTTTACTTCACCTAATAATATAGCTCTATGGAAGGAAAATTAATTTTTAATGTTAAATCATTTTATTTCCTATACACACACTTACATATGTATACTCTGTTTGTACATATGTGTCACATTTGTATATGTGTGTATACGTATATGTATCTATATGTTACATATGTATATACCTTAATTCAATAATTGTTATCCTATTTTAAAATATTATACTGTAAATTATTTGAATTTATTTCAATTTCCTAAATCTCACTTCTTGAAGAATATGTTACACAATTAAGTAGTTAACACTTAGAACAAAACGTGATTGTTTAATTAAAAGATAGTTATACAATTTCTAAAGCATGTAAACTTTTTCCTTTTTGCAATTCACATAAGATATTACATTTATGAAACTTCGCGTGCGGGTTGAATACAAACTAAATCTTTGTTTCAATTCATTAATCAAAAAATTGATTTTGTGAACTGACTTTTATTTTTTATTTTATAAATCTCCTTTTTTATAAATTGGATTTTTCCACTTTTGTGCTTATAGATAGAATTAAATAGAAAAACAAATAATATCGAACAAGCTCCTTTCTCTCGAGAATTAATGTCAAGAAAGAAATGTACTACACTGAATTAGTTTTTATATAATATGCAAATTATTTATTTTTCTTTAAATACGCCGCTTTAAATAAATCGTCGAGGAAGAATTTTGGAATGTGTTCCACGAAAAACATATAGTGGCATAAACTCAGCATAACAAATGTTTACGAACATATTACGTGTATTATACAAAACTTTTGGAAATCTCATTAGTAATAAGATATTACTATAACTATCATGATTATATGTAGTGGTAGAATCGGAAAAAGAAGTTACAAGACGTTTACTACAAAAAAATAGTTAATAAAAAACCGTATACTACGAGTTGCTTTAAACATATCATGAGTACTAAAGCTGCCCCCATTAAATATTAAGGCTTACTAATAGGTTTACTAACCAATAATTTACAGTTCAAATAATTTAGTGATCTCTCTGGATATTTCGTATTGTGTTTGCAATAAATGTCCTGTAACTTTCATGTACATTTTTGTATTTGTTTTAAACTTTACTATCATAGTGTACATATGTTAAACTATTTTATATTATGACTTTCAATTAAGCATTTATGGTCTTTTTCCTACATGGCATTTTAATCTTATTTTTACTAATAGAACACACTGAAAGAGCTCTACACTAAATTACGGGCCATCTTGTATACATTACCGCTTAAAAGCATGTGGATACTTGCTTATTTTTGATAGAATGTGATTTAATTAGAAAGTTATAAATACACGGAGAGAGGAAAATTTTATTCTTTAATAGTGCTGGCGTACAATATTGCGATACGATGAAATTTAACTTTAAATGACAATATGCAATAAAAAAAATTGATATTTGTAAGTGTCAAACATTACAGAGTTTCTTATCCTCAGTTCGTTTGATTTTCGAGTTGTAGATAAGATAGAGAGAGTTTCTTCAATATTTTCAATATATCATTTATAATTAATAAATATTTCTTGCTTTCATGAGACGATAATAAATATTATTTCTGATTATTAGTTAACTGTTAATTCATAGGTATATTTTAATAATTGATGTATAAAGCAACTAAAGTGTCTACATACAAAGCCTAGAAAAAGTATTGTCATGCACTATCATTTTCCAATGAAGCATTTTTTTATTAGTTTCTATGCATTTTATTTCTGTAGTACCAAGTTTTTGTAATCACATGAGAGTAGATACGTATTATATGATACAAAATTTAATATACTTGAACTTAATTAGCAATTAAATGCTATGCTAAATACAATGATGTGTCAATACTCTTTATAACCACTGTACCTATAAGCCACGCTGCATTTATCATAGCCCAGTAGATTCTTTTCCTCAAAAAAAGCTTCTCAATTACTCTAAGAAAGACATAATAGCATTTTCTAGCATTTCTAACAGGCTAAGTAGATTATCATTTTGTAGCTACAAATACATTTTTTTCATTCAACAATTGTACGCATCTATGAATCTATCGTTTTCGCGGATTTTTCAATATTTGAGAGCCATGGGTGGTGCAAATCCTAAATCAGAACGAACAAGATCCGAGGATAGCAAAAATATTCCCGGCATGGTCGGCCTCGAAACTTCGCCGGCAATAAACCACGCCAGGGAATACGATTCATGGCGTTGGTATCATTGATCTGGCCGAAATTCGCTACAACGTCGAGTTACCACGATCCGTAGAATTTTCAGCGACAGAATCAAGGAATGGGCTCCTCGAGCAGCTGGCTTTGGATTTGCATACGTTCTCGCGAATACGCCGGAAACAGCAAATTATGCAAGTTATTGCGATCTTCCAAGGAATATCCTTCGTTCGTACACCAGTATTGTATCATGGCTCGAGGAAATTGATACATGTTTCTGCTGATTCGAGTCGTTGCTTCTCAATATAAAAAGAAAGCGGGCGAATGAGGAAAATTCCTGAATGGAAATGAGGATGTAGGAAGCTGCATGTTTAACCAAATTTTATTTGAAATAAAAATGGAAAACAATAATTTGTAATAATAAATCGTTTGAACCATTTTGTGACTTTTATCTTACAAGTAACACAGGTTCTCTCGTGTTAAGATTAAACAAATAATTTTCAAATAATTTTTCATTTCAATCGCTAATGATAATCCTTTAAATTAATTCTTTAAATTAAAATGACAAATAATTTGAATTTTAATATTAATTCGAAATTTAGATGTATTTTGCACACGCTTGAGGCATAATTTAGTCGAATTATTTCACAACCCAACAGTTAATCAGATTTATTTTAATTTCAATTGTCATTAAATAATGTCAGAACTTATCTATATACGGGAGACACTATAAAGAAAGTAATGTTTATATAATAGAATTAAAAACCACTTGAGACGTTATTTTAACAAATATTTATTCAGACACAAAATAACAAATTATTTCATTTGATAGATAAATAATGAAATAATTCGAAAAAAGAACATTTGATCTTGGAGATCATGCAAACAGTCATATTTCTGCTTCTTTTCTTGTTTGTATAAATCCTGCATCTATGTATTTTTGCTTTATGTCCCTTATTAATAATATAAATAGGATTGAGCTTAGTGAACTTATCTCCTCCTGAACTTATGTAATTTCTATGTCATTCGGGTAGTTATTTTCTTGTATTCTTACTCTGAATTTTGCATCTATATATAGCTTTCGTATTGTTCTTATAAACTTATGCACTTACTCATCCTTCGTACATTTTTTTCTATAAAACTATGTGGTTGATTTTTACAAATACCTTCCTAAGATCAACAAAGCTGGTACATAATTCTGCTTTCTTTTTCATTAGTCCAATCTTTATTTCTGCATAAAGTGTAAACATGTTTTTACAAACAAGATTTTCTTTTTCTGAATCCTGCCTGTGCTTCTTGTAGCGTTTTGTGTTACTCACACTAGTCATTTAGCCTATTTACTAGTATTGTTGTGAAAATCTTTTTATTGCGTTTGCCAGTGTTATACTTCTGTAGTTTTCTGAATTTGATTTTTCTCCCTTCTTGAAGAGTAGTATTTGTTCTAATTTCTTCGGATTTGTTCATCCGTATTATTCTGTCGAATAAAGCTGCTAAGTAGATTATCCATTGCCCTAATAAGTTTTCGAAGTATTCATTGATCAGTCCATCTGTTCCATTTTATTGTTTTCTTTTTTTTAACACTTTGGTTATTTCAGATATTATTACTTGGTTATCCAATATAGGATGTCTATAGCCTACATAGAGAGTGGGTATTTCTTTCTGTGATAAGATTGAAATGTAATAGCCTATTATTTGATCTTTGATTTCTGCCCCTTTGACAGAATCTTTTACTAGTTTTCCAGAATGTTGAGATGTCTTTTATATTTCCAATTATTTCTTGTAACTTTCTATAGTGTTGCTCTTTCTTTTTCTTTATCTTGTTTGTGCATTTCTTCTTAAACTAACTATAAGTATTGTATTTTTGTAATACACTTGGATATTAATAATTGTTATGTCGCACAAGACATCTGCACGCCATTCCGCACTGCTTGACAGCCAACGGTCTACGTGCCGTCCTTCCGACCCTCAATAAATCCAAGGACCCACCGTAAAACGTAACTTTTAACATCATTGTTTCGACACATATTTCCTGTCTATAGCCGGTTTTAGAAAAGTCCTTAAGGATTACGCTCTTAAGAATTACGGAGAAAGCTGGTAGTGGCCTAACGCAAAAGCGGAGATGTACCTAACGGAAAATCCAGGTTTTTCCTTAAACAGACATCAACTAGCAATATTGGTAGGAGGTTCCGTTCCCTCTCATCACTCATTAATATCGACTAACCAATGGACATCACAGATCGTTGCCCTCACCTTACTAACGAAAAGTGTGAGCAACGAATCCGTTTTCTTCACTCAAAAACCACACCCACACCGAGCTTTCCTCCGTAATTGCATGAGAGCAAAGATTCAGTCTATCCAGTACATACATTCTGTTGAGTCTAGTCAGTCTGTTCAGTCTGTTCAATCGCGATTTCTATTACAACAAGAGGGCCTTCATCTATAACTCTCGTCTACGCCCTTTATATCATACGTAACGGTGTAACTCATTGGTGTATTAAGCGTTGGAAATATAAATTTTATGTAGTATCGGAAGAGAGAGAGGTGTGCGTTTTGTTGCGCTGCGAGGTTTTAGTATAGATCGCGTCTCTGGCCGTCGCTCGCGGTCCTACAATGTCACAGGCGAGTCGCTCTGTCTGCCCGACGAGGGGCATACAATGTATCGACGAGCGTGTAACGTCAAGAGACCAAGGCCCAGTCACCGTTAGAGAGACCCGCAATAAACCTAAGGCCCTACCATAAACCGAGTCTTATTCGCTTGCAGGCACCCTTAATCCTGCAAGTATTTTCGGTTTATGGCTGGTACATAAAACAGTCCTTAGGTCTATTGCACGTTCTGACAATTACGGAGAAGGCAGGAAGTTACCTAA
>JACXIO010000242.1:0-87065 GCA_014737335.1 Bombus polaris
AAAAAACAACAATAGGATGGTCATTTCCTTTTCTGACAAAGAAAACTAGTTATGAGGACTGACAAATTTTATTAAAAAGCAAAAGCAGCATTAAGCTAAGATCATTTTACCATAGAAGAATAGCAATGCAGACAAATTCACAAATTAGAATAATCTAAGAACAACTTAAAAACTTTGTTATGTTTATTTTGCAGTAACCAACAAATTTAAAGACTTAACCTAAGCATAAATATGCCATAAATAATTTTATGTAGAAATAAACATAAATAATATTAAATAAATAGAATTGTTCTTATTGAAATGTGAGAGTCTGTAATAAAAGACGAATTAAAAAGAAAAAATAACTTTAACAAAGAAGAAATGTAGAAAAATTTATTCGTAAAAAATTGTGGCCAATCAGATAAGTGAAATAAAAGTACAAAAAGACAACTTATATTAGAAGAAACATGATTAGTTTACAAGAAGATCATACGAAACGAGAAATAAAACATGTAACGTATTCTTTCAACGTACAATTGCGAAGAGGTTTACTTACTCTATATTTCATTTCCGAACTCCTTTGTTTCCACCCAGTCATAGCAGTTCAGAACTATTTTATGAAAATTAAGAATTTCCTACATCAAATTATTTGATTTGCAAGACCTCATATATTTCTAAATTACTCACACAAAATTGATACAGCCCGTGAACAATGCAAACATTAAAAAGAAATAAGCGATACAGTAACCCAAACAAGGACAAAGGTTGAAAAAAGACATCAAAAATAGCAGTTATTATTCAAATTTGTATGAAAAGTCCTTGAGAAAGTAAATTCTTCTTTAAATGAAAGACGGTTATGTATATGAAAATCAAAAATGTAATGAAAATACAAAAAACATAAAAGAAGAAAACTATATTTGTTATTACGACTTACTTTTGCATGTAGAATAATTTCCTTTTCGGTTACTGTACTACCCCTGTTATTAAATAGCTTTTGGAGTTCGATATTTAATTGATTCACGCAGATTCAGTTTCTGTGTTCTATATTTCTTCACCACGTACAGCCATATAAACACACCGGATACTCTTAGATAATTAACACGTGGCGGAAGACAAAACAAAAGAGCGTCATTAGAAGTCGTACCAACTTTGCATGTAGGAACTAGTGATCATACCAACCTAATATTCTCCTCAACAACCCCCTTCATCCAAGAACAAATATTTAGGTTAAAATTATTTATACAGAACTAATACGTATACGAATCTTTTCTTTTTATAAAATTGTATGTATAAAATATTTACCTTCGCTAAATCTCTTTTTACAGAAACTTTGCAGATCAAGTTTCAAATCAAATTTAATTCTCCACTTAGTACTCATTACTGAGTAATGCTTGGTAAATTTAAAAATTATAACGTTCAGTAAATTTGTGGAGGATAGGTCGTGTATAGTTATTGCGAAATAATGAGGACGAAATTTTGCTGTCGCAGTCCGTCGAGTATATTTGAAATAAATTAATAGTCGTACAATGAGTCGTTTATACAATATATAACTCGGAATAAATACTCGTTATTATTCGTCGCGTAGATACTCGGAGATACTCGTTATGCACTGTTTGATTCTGTTCGATACTGTCCGATACTGTCCGATACTGTCTCGCACGCGATCGCATCTGTTTATTTATACTGGTCGGGGGAGAGTCGGAAAATTGAAATTCGTCTTCACTCGATGGTTGTATGTAGTGGCGACATTGTTTTGCCCGGAATTTATTGTCATTACGTTTCGTGCGTCAAGGCTGTGCCAATGCCCCGAGGCAAAACAACACGAGTCACTCTCAATTCGCGTCGTCCTTTGACTCCTGCGCTGCTACAAATTTTTATACGATGTATACTCTACCTTGATTCGAATACGAAAGACGATTATGTTATTACATAGGTTTGGGGTTTGATATTTAATTGATTCACACAAATTAGTTCTGTATCCTCTGTACTTCACCACCTTGTACAGCCATTTACAACACCGGATACTGTGATAAGAACAAAACGTGGCGAACGGTGAAAAACAGAAGAGAATCGTAAACAGTCATATCAACTCTGGATGTAGAAACGAGTGATCATACCAACATGACATTTATCTCAACAGATTAAACAGTACTGAGTCTATGATGTGCTAGCGTGATATAATGTCGACGATGAGGTAGCGTTGTTTGCTGATTGGTTGTGCTTCGGGACTACAAGTGGGACCTGTGTACGATCGCTGGGTAAATTGGTCACTTCGCGATATGTCTATGAAATCTCAACGCAATTCTTTTGTTAACATTTTCATAATTGTACTTCAATTTTAGGATTAATTAAACAAATATTTAATAACTATTTTAATATCGATTACTATAAATAACGATTATTATAATGCGAAATTTTATGTGTATATAGTATGTTAAAATATGTAAAATAAAATATATAAATGTGTGAATATGCAAAATATATTACATGTGTGTACCTACATTCAAAATACGTAACAGTTCTACAATATTTTAGATTACGAATTTGGTTTTAATCGTTCATTATGTTCTTTTATTACAATTTAGTTGTCAATTTCAAATCAATTCATAAGATTCATAAGGGAAGGAACTTTTTATTGCAAATAGACTAATGGAAAGTTTTTCTCTAAAATCAATTGCAAATAGTAATTTTGAATAAAAATGGAAGAATAGATGTCTTCCCTAAAGGAAGAAAAATGAGTAAGGTATGTGAAATTTCGCACGTTCGCGGGGAGACGCGATCTCGAAGAAACGCGCCAACGGGAGTCGTAAATTCCCGTTACGATTGACTAATCGACGCCACGTGTATTTTCGACCAGTCGCGGGGAGACGCGATCGCGAGGAAACACGTCAACGGGAGTCGTAAATTCCCGTTACGATTATAATAATCGACGCCACGAGCAAATCGATCCCCTGATTTCCGTTAAGATAATAGGGGTGATTGTTGAGGTATAACGCTGTGGTTCACAGGGTTATAAAATTTATATATTTCCAACAACTTAATACACCAACGCTTAATAATAATAAGTTATAAAGACTGACGAGACCGAGTAGATAGAACTTGTCGACGGTAGATTCGAACTTGGACACGAACTCTAACGGGAACTTGATTTTTAGACTTGTAGACTTCGGAGTTTATACACGAACTGTATTTGAGACTTGTAGACACCAACTTGACATTTGAACTGTCTCTTCGCTCTCATGCAATTACGGAGGAAAGCTCGGTGTGGGTGTGGTTTTTGAGTAAGGAAAACGGATTCGTTGCTTACACTTTTCGTGGGTAAGGTGAGGGCAACGATCTACGATGTCCATTGGTTTTTCGACATTAACAAGTGATGAGAGGGGACGGAACCTCCTACCAATGGTGCTAGTTGCTGTCTTTGTTTAAGGAAAACTCGGAGTTTCCGTTAGGCACATTTCGCTTGTGCGTTAGGCTACTACCCGCTTTCTCCGTGATTTTTAAGAGCGCCTAATAAACTCAAGGACTTCTCCGAAACCCAGACACAAACCAGAAAAACTTCTAGAATTCTAAATTTCGTCCAGACAAGCAGTTTGACTGGCAAACATGTGCGGAAACAATGAAGCTAAAGTTGACGATTTATGATGGGCCCTTGAGTTTATTGAGCGTCGGGAAGACTGTAGGTGGGCCGCTGGCTGCCAGGTATTGAAGGATGGTGTGCAGATGTCCCACGCGACGTAACAGTATGAAAATCTAATAGCTGATAAAATTTTATTCGTTATTCCTTATTGACTGTCGATATTAGATCTTGATATTTCGTGCCAGATATCCCCATCTCTGACATTCAATAAGGAAGAAAAACATTTGTTTAGAACTTTACGTCCTCAAGAATGTTTCTAGTCCCATAATAAACACTTTTTGTAAACAAAATCTTATTTTTCAAATCACAGCCGCCACTAGAGACTGCGGAGCGCGCATTGTATTACAAATTAGAAACAGAAAGGACATGTACCTCTACAGCTCATAACTTTCTTTGACGAAAATTTATTCCTATTCTAATTATAAAGTTTTTAGTAATAACAATAACGAAATAATGACTTGATGATTGAGTACATATTAACAAAAATACCTGAATCTGAAATGTTTATTATTTTAAAACTTAGTGAAGTACAATTATTTCATAAAGCTTATTATTTTCGCTTTGTTTCGTGCAAAATCAATAATTATATCTTCGTAAATTTCAATTTTCACATAACTTATTCAAATTAAATAATCGATTAGATAGTATTCCCTGAGACACAGTAGTATGTATATAATTTTTAATTAATTTTAATCTAGAGAAAGTACGCCCTGCAGAAGCGATTGGAATAATTAATAATATTCTTAAAGTGTTACGTCGCGTGAAAAGGTCCGCGCGACGTCCTTCAATGTCTGACCGTCAAGTCCCAAGCATAATTAGAGAGACCCTCAATAAACCTAAGGCCCCACCATAAACCGAGTCTTATTAGCTTGCAGGAACCTTTAATCCTACAAGTATTTTCGGTTTATAGCTGGTACATAAAACAGTCCTTAGGTTTATTGTACGTTCTTACAAATTACGGAGAAAGCAGGTAGTTATCTAATGGGAAAATCCGAATAATTGCCTAACGGAAAAGCTGGATTTTCCCATAAACAATGTCGCCCATGAATCACCTTGGTAGGAGGCTTCTTCCTCCTATCTTCATTCCCAACATTGGTCATAACCAATCGGCATCGCGGATCATTGCCCTCACTTTCCTGACTAAAAATGTGAGCCATGAATCCGCGTTCTTCGTTCAAAGGGCCCACCCATACCGAGCTTTCGTCCGTAATCACATCAGAACGAACTTCACTGTTCCTACAAGTGTTCTCACTGCTCTTCCAACTGTTCTCACAACCTTCTTACTGTTCTCACTGTTCCTCCAACTGTTCCTACGGCTCTTACGGCTCCTACTGCTCCGATGGCTACTACTGCTAATACTGCTTCTACGCCATCAGGAGGGTCAACTCTGCTGGTTCTCATAACCAAAGAACAGTCACATTCTAGGAGTTCCAACACTCATATCCAAGGAGTTTTAATCCTCGCATACAAGGAGTTCTCACCAAGGCAGTCAAACTCAAGAAATAAGTTAACGTCAATCTATCCACGGAATCTCTCCTCTGCGAGTAATCCTTGTCTTCGTCACTTGTATCTTAAGCAACGGCGTAAACTTGTGTAATCAGTTGTTGGAAATATATATGTCGGGGAGACGTTAAGATTTGGTCTAGGATTATGGGCGTGAAACAAATCCTCGTTTGGATTAGATGTCGTTATACAATAGAGGAGATATTCACTAGTGCAAGTATGATTGTCACAGAATCTGACAAGTAACCGCGATAATCAGATACTCGAGAAGTTAATGACAATGATCCTAGGTTCAATAACGAATCCGCGGTCAACGGGATGATAGAGGTACGTTCTCGCAAAGTTCAAGTCTGACTCTTTGTTAACGAGACGTGAAATATTCACTGATCGTAAAGGCAGTATTCTTTTCGTCAATGAGATCGCACAAGAGAATGACTCTCCGTCTCGGTGATGCCACCGAGGAAAACTATATGGGGTGTGTCTAAGAGCACGAGATCCTCGGATTCGTCGAGGAGAGCCTTCGTTCGGAAGGTGAGGGAAATTGGCGTTGCTGCTAATTGGTCAATCTCCATATCGGTGTTTAGAAAAAGATGCTAGCCGCCCTTGAGGGAAAGTTGCTAGCGGGAAGCGTCGTTCGTGGGAAAGATAGATATCTCCTAACTTCCCATAGTTGGAACAAAGACTGTTTGTCCGTTTGAAGGACTTAATTAACTAAATCTTAAGATTTATAGCGGGTCCTCGGGTTAGCTGAACTTGTACTGTGGAGACGCATCGACATCTGGTAATCGTCTTACTCGAAGAATAGAGTCTGCGTGTGGCGAGCCACGGGACAGTAACCGTTGGGATGTTTACTGTCGAGTGTCGCTACAACTATTTCCTTTTTTTTTAAGAAGAGCTCTAGAATACTTCCATGCCTTTGTTAGACAAAACGTTCATCCCTTGACCGCGGCTACGTTCGGCGTCTGGTTGTCGCCTCGAGCCCAAGCTCACTATCATAAATCTCGAACAAATACAATCGGATTGAATGACGACAATTGCTTAATTACGGCTATGGTAGAATCTAGATTACAGTATTAAGGAGTTTTCCCGAAGTTCCAAAGGGAAGGCTCCGGTGTCCTTCCATCTCCGACATATATTTTATAACCCTGTGAACCACAGCGTTATACCTCAACCACCACCCCTATTATCTTAACGGAAATTAGGGTATCGATCTACTCGCGGTACCGATTATTATAATCGTAACGGGAATTTACGACTCCCGTTGACGTGTTTCCTCGCGATTGCGTCTCCCTGCGATTGGTCGAAAATACACTTACCGTTTTCAAGAAAAATTTAAAAAATCCGAAAATTTTTATTTTGACCTTGAATAATTTTTTTAGCACCCATGGAATCAATGGGGACTTTTGGCACTTTATTTCCACTGGTGTACCCAAGGTCTCTACCAAAATTTAACTATGTCGGAATTTTTCTTATTTGATCACTATTTTTATGTCTGATTTGACCTGACTAATAAGGGTACTAATAAGGGTAGCGTTAAAACGGACATACGTTTCACAGTCATTTCGTACGTACGTAGAAGTCACGGCATACAAGCGTTGCTTGTTTTGTAGAGTTGGCGGAAGAATTACTCACGTACTATCAGAGCGCTGGCACGCAGATGGTCGAAGCGCTAAATTTCTATTTCTCAACAATAGCGATTGTTCTTGACTGTGACGTAAACCATGCTTAACGGAACTTTCGCGACATTGTGTTGTAAAACTCCAAAAATATTTCTTTTTAATTTGAATCGAAATCGAAATGCGTTAAAAACTGTAAATAATTTGATTTTTGCAAATGATTTATAATAAACAAATCTAAAAATCTTTGCACAAAATAAAAAAGTTTTCATTCCGATACAAATATTCGCTATAGAATAATCGCTAGACATACATAAAAAATATGTACTCATCGAATTGATAACGAATAATTAATGATACGTTCGTGTGATCTGCTCTATTTAAGCTTATACAATACAAAACATGCCTCAGTTGAATCCAATGCCCGTACTCATATAAATACATCAGTGAAAAGGTAACGCACGTTGTCAGTGATGAACGTTCCTGGTACGTGTGTGAGTTTTAATCTATTATACGGCAATATATTTTTTACAACATACGTTGTTTCAACTCTCGTATGCTTCGACGCTCGTATGCTTCAACGCATTAATATGATAAAAATCTTATTTGTAACATGCATCTTTTTTATTAATTCACTTGGTATCGTACGAATAAATAGATAACATTTCACGATATATCAGTGATTTACATTAATATTACATAAAGCACATTTATATATGTATAAATATCAATTTTATGCTCCACAAGCATAGAAAAATTAATAACAAATAATAATAACACAAATGGTAAACATAACCAGTATACTAAATATTAACATATTAATGGAAATCATTTGCAATTCAATATTTCCATATTAAAAAATAAAATATGTAAATGAAATTTAATTGTAAAATAATCACATTCGTATAAACTCATTACTCTACAACGGAGTAATTAAATATTATATTGATAACAATAATAAGCAAGGTNTGCATCGATGCTAGACATTCTGCATTACTTTAGTATTTTTAATCCATGTATTATTATTGAGCCATAATACATAAAGCATAGACGCAAGAGGTCATAGCGCATTGGCCAAAGTAATCTTACAGTTGACAGATACATTATACAAAATTTTATGTACCATGATGGAAATTCCTTCTAATTCAACAATTAAATTTCATTTCTATTACAAATCACAAGTTTGCATCACAACGACCAAAGAAGCAAATCTTACTTTGTCATATTGAAATAGTTAAAGAAAGTGGTACATAAACATTAGCTTAATATGTTATATTAACCAAGATTTATAGAAACAAAATATATTATTCAGTACGGTTAAAGTTCTCTTATCAAATGATGTTTCAAAAGGTAGTTACGTCCATTTTGTTGTCCAATTTTATATCCATGAAGATTGCATCAACGGGGCGAACGTAAACTAACACTCGAGCTATTTGCTTTATGAAATTATTATTATTATTAAACAAACTGCTTGCCTGTGCACAAAGAAAATCTATGATTAGTGAGTAGTAGACTTTAATAATATCCTCAAAGAACAATTCGCGTTTTCCTTAAAATATGTCATAACTGCACAATAACAGTAGCAACATGTAAATAATTGTAGAAATTGTATGAAATACAGTTATCAAATATATTTAACAAAACTGTAATTATTTGATAAAAAGTCATGAAAACAATGAAAAGTAGAAGACAATGGAAGATATTTCAGGTTAACGTGTCATACATGATCTTAAAAGTTGTTTACATTCTCTTATTATTCACTTATTATTCACTTGCATCCAGAACATGTTTTCCTTTGTTAATAGTTCGCGTCAAGATAGAATGTAAATTTTTTTTATACACATATAAACATGCACAGAGAGAGAAAATACCGTTCAAACTCGAACACCACTGTGAGCAGTACTGTGGGCATTAAAATGGCGTCCTCCACTAGTAGCAAACTTGCCGCTCAGTTCAGACAGGTTCAGATCATTATCAGTAAGGAAGTAACCTTGAAATTATATTTATGGAGGGAAAGTGTACAATAAAGAATCTTATACTATTTATAATACATCATTCTTCAACAGTTTAATATTAGTTACGTCTAATTTTACCTAATCCATTTTATAAATTGCATTTTAATTACGAAACAGTATCATATTGTACGTTTACATGTAACGGTAAATCAAAAATTGATACGTAGAGCTACAGCGAATGCGTGTTACTGAATAGATTTTCTGACTAACTTCACGTTATGTCCAATACAATTTTCTTGTTCACGTTTCTATATAAACTCACGTTATATATGTATGTATATCTGTGCATCTAAGAAGCAACACCAACACACGTCAATGAATATCTGATTATCCCTGCATCATAAGTATTGTAAGCATCGCATTCGTATACACAGGTTTGCAAACTCCAGTAGAGGGGGTAATGCTCTTAATATTCGAAAATGTGCTTTACAAATCGGCCGTTAGTCGTAGCGCTGGCATCGATTNTGTTAACACCTTTGTTTGCATTATCACTGAAGGTAAAGAATATAAACTAAACAGTATTTCACGTGATACAAAAGAATGTTGTTTAAATAAATGTAGTTTTACATAATACAATAGAGTTTAGTTATACACACGATCGTGTTGCAGACACAAGAAGCGCTGCACGGCGAAGTCTAACAAATCGGTTGAAGTCCCTTACTCGACAAATATTTTCTGGCCCGTAGGAGTCTTACCCACTCTAACGGAATTCTTAAATTTGTGTATACGAACATGGCAATTATGTGCATACATACACATGTACTTACTATTGGCTCTGTCAAAGGCTTATGAGATACCACTGGCTGTTAAAATATTTGTCCAAATATCTGTTTTATACTCTAGCGTTAAGTATGAGAATCTTGTTGCTCAAGAAATTAAAATGTGGTTAAAGAAATGATTATTTCAATCCGATGGACCGTCAACTTTTGCGGTCGGTAAATTACCGACAACATATTTATATGTAATATCATCTGAGATACAATGACACAGACGGAACGAAGTACAGAATAAACATTTATATCAGTATACATAGACGAGACGTAGAATAAACACGTTTGTCGCACGTCTGGAGGCATTGGGAATCTTTAGCATTTTAGTATTATTCCAAATGTTACCGACTCAGCGTCTCGATAATATTTTCTCTTCCCTTTAACACATTATCCAGACCGGCACATTGTTAAATATATAGGTATCTCCTTCCCATATCACATCTTGGATAACAGGCTTTTGTGGCAATCGCAGATCCGGAGGTATTTACTTGTGTGGCGGCACTCGACAACAAATACCGCCACTCAACACTAACTACGCAACGGACACGGTAGCGACGCAGGTTAGCGCTCTAGGTTTCGAACGTTTGGACCCGGGTTCGATTCCCGGCGCCCGTGATCCTATTTTTCGTCCACGCATCAAAATAAAAGAATAATTATCAGTACCCCAACAGCGACATCTACAGCCGGCAACTACAACTATCACGGACAACATAATATCACCTCTACACTTGTATTCCAATGATCTGAGGTCAATCGAGCTGAACACTTGATCGGTCGGCGGGCGTTCCCAGAGTTTTATCCCAGTAGTAATAAAAATAGAGGAAAATATGGGACTCTCTAAGAGGTGATGCTCTATCTTTAAAACCATCTCAATTTCTGGCATGGACTTTTCTGGCAAAAATCATCCTAGTAACCAAGTGATTACTACCTAGCGAAGTTACAAAAGGATGAATTGGAACACACAACAATACTCTATTGAAAGTGCAACAGGTCTTCTGTGCTAAGGAAAACCAAAACTAGTGTTTTGTCGATAATGTCTAGACTAAAAATAGAATGTTTTTTTCGATTTTGAACTTGAACATCTGATGATGAAGATGAGAGCTGCTGAACTATGCGTCTCATTTAAAAGATAGATAGAGCCACGTTACATTTCTCCAACCGGTAGGGAGTACCACGGATAATCTATACTGGATGGAAAAAAGGCGGCTCTGAATCGGCGTTTCATCAAATACTTAAAATAATAACTTAAAACAGCCTTGTTACATTTGGATTTCTTCTTAACATGGTAATGGCAGTGAAATCTGAGCTGATGTAGGGTTTTCGTCACATTCTATCGCGGCTGACCTTGCACAAGCACTTAAATAAATTGGCGAAGGTGGGGATTTATAGTACCTAACTAGGCATCTTCTGCTAGATGAGATAACAAGCAGTAGGCCTCGTGTCACGACGTCCTACGATGTCTCACGACGTTCCACGACGTCCCGCGACGTTCCGCGACGACCCACGACGTCCGACGGTGCCCCCGTAAGGAGTTATTAGTCCTGTCTGGTTCATCAAAAAGTTTTGGATGATCTAGACTGGACTAAACTATTAAAGTAGTTTTTAGCTTGATATGTCTCGGAATTATTAATATATGTTGTTTACCAATAGCAATCTAATCCTAATATTAAAATTAACGTTACACTTTCAGAATAGTACTTCATGTATTATTATTTGGGAAACGATACCAATTACCCGGTCCCATTACGAGGAGGTAACTACGCTTGGGTTCTATTTACGTAAAGAGGTTTTAAGTATCGGAAGCAGAAGATGTAAAATTATTTGATAGCAAAGAAGTAGCGTGTATTGAAATTTATTAATTAGAATAGGTATAGTATGTGGATCCATATAACCATATTTGAACTTACCATCGAAGAAACCAAACCTCGTTGTCAACGATTAAATTGCATTTGCTTCTTCAATTCCATGAATGCGATTTGATTCCTTGGCTTTAAGCGAGCTCGAAGAATTACCTTTCATCTATAGACGCTCTACAGTTACACTTTGCATTAGCACTGATTTTATATGAAATAGTTAAGTGAAAAATTAAATACTGTGTTTAAAGTTAAAAAATAAAACTAAATGGAAACAAAATACCATTTCAAAGACTCGAAAGATTTCGTTAATACTAAATAAAACAAAATAAATCATTAATTTAATCGCTACGAGTTGGTGGTATTGATTTAAATAAATAGTAGAATTGCTTCCGATTAATGGCATAAATTAAGAATATAATTATTTTAAATTAATGGGGGCATATTGTTATAAATTATTGGTATAATTGTTAAAAATTAATGGAGTAATTGTTTCATATTAATAATACATTGTTATAAATTAATAGTTGAACTGTGAGGAATTAATAGATTAAACGTTGTAAGTTAATGGCTTAAATGTTGTAAATTATGAATTTAATTGCTACAAATTAATAATTAAATTATTAATAAGTGAATAAAAGTTCTATTTTGATCTACACGATACGGCAGATCGAGGAAAAATGAGCTCCCGCGTGAGTCGGAGTTCCTTATACACCTCGTACAAGTCGTAGAGAAGNGAAGATTCAGAGACGTAAACGATCTCGCGCGGCCTTGTGCAAAGAAATATTGGATTGAACATTAAACTCACTTACTCATGGAAATCCATAAGAGCACATCGAAAACAGCTCTATGAAATTTACGAGTGGAGAGAATTAATGTTTCCTCTGAACCGTTGCCTCCATAATTCATAAATAAAAAAGCGTGTTATCAATGTTCATAAAAGGCTTGCACACGTGCCATGATTGTCTCTACCGCAAGTGTCCACGAAAAATACAACGAATTACGACACATTTTGCTGTAAACAGAACCTGACGCTTCTCTTAAAATTTTGCCGTATTGAGAATGCAGTGTTGCAGTTTTATTGCAGTAGACACCGGCGATGCGTACACTAATCTCCTCATGTGTCCCCAGAAGTAAAAGTCGAGTGGATTTATACGTGGGGACTGAGCAGACCAAAGCACAGGTCCCTTTCCACCGATCCATCTACTTACAAAACAGTTAGACAAATGCTCCTGCACTGCGTTGGTAGAATGTGGTGGTGCACCATCCTGCAGAACGATCTCTTAATGCGCGTGAATTTTCACGTGCTTAAAATGTTCGTTATGTGTATTTGTTACTCCAGTGTCACATTTATTAAATATTGCCTCATTAGTAAATAATATCCTCGCGGAGAAATTGGAATTGCGTTGGATTTTCCGACTCATCCATTTGAAAAATTCTTCTTCTGTTTTTAACTCGTGAACATTCTGAAAGCTATACTATAATGCTTCAATCTAAAGGGTATTTTCTTTTTAGTCTGCGGATCTGGTCCGTCGTGTCAAGTAGTTGGGTGACTAATGGGTTGTGGTGGTTATTGATTCTTGTGTTATATCTGCTTCTGAACTCCCCCTTTGACTGTGGGTATCTTGAGGTCGCGATTGATTGTTTCGTTGGTAACATACCAGGGTGCACTTATTAGGGATCTTATCGTTTTCAATTGGAAGCGTTGGAGTATTTCAATGTTGGAGTTACTTGCTGTTCCCCATAGTTGGATTTCGTAGGTCCAGACAGGTTTTATTACGGTCTTAATTTTGTTCTGCGTGCTTAGGTTGGAACGACGGCCAGTGAGCTAGTAAAATTTTTTAAGTTTGTCCCTGAGTTGCTTCGATTTGTCAGTGATGTGTTGTTTCCACGTTAGTCTCCTGTCCAGAGTCATTCCCAGGTAATTGACTGTGTCCTTGTTCGGAATTGCTATGTTGTTAATGGTGACCTGAGGGCAGGTTTGTTTTCACAGCGTGAATGTTACATGTGTGGATTTTTTTCATTAATTTTGAAGCCCCATTTATGAAACCACGTTTCCATAGAATCGAGACCTCGCTGGAGAGTGGATGAGGCAATTACCGGGTCAGCGTGGGAAGCTAATAGCGCTGTGTCGTCAGCAAATATTCCTATTGATATCTCTGTTGTTATTGGTATGTCGGCAGTGTAGATGGAGAACAGCAGGGGTCCGAGGACACTGCCTTGGGGTATGCCAGCTTTTATTGGAAATGTTGTGGTAGCGGCGTCTAAGTATTTGACTATTGTTTCGACTTTTGTCTATCGACTTTTGTCTTGTTTCGACTATTGTTGACTATTGTAACGAGATTCATAAATTCTCGTTACGATTAAATAATCGACACCACGAACTGTTTGATCCCCTATTTCAATTACGAGAATAGAGGTGGTTGGAATGAGTGCAGATGAGAAATTACACTTCATTTGCTAATAAAAGTTTAATTACAGATAAAAGTTAAACAATTTCACTCGACGATCAACGATTAACAATTAAGAATAACGAATAACAATGACAGCCCTTTTGCACGTGTTTGCTTATTACGAGACCTTTCGTATTTCGCAGCACTAGATAGACTGGCTTTGTTCGAAGCCGCGGATTCTTTCCTTAGTTGCCCTTCGATATCCCTACTACACACGTGTTTATTTGATATACCGCGGTGGTTGCCGCGTGTGCATTCTTCCACGAATTCGGCGAGTGATACGTCGGGATATCGATGGTCCATTAGACATATCGATATTGCGCGTTGACAGCATAGTTCTTTGTATCGCGAAGACGTTGGAAAGTTCCGTGGCCGATAACGCCACAAATTAAAGTTTGGTAAACGTAACAACTATGAATTGTCTTTTGGTTAGGTAGGATTTTAGGATGGAGTAGTAGGTGTTGGTAGGATTTTTTTAAGTTTGAATAGGATAGGAGCTAGTTTCATATATTGGTTTTCCGGGTTTAGGGATGAGGGTAATGAGTGATGTTTTCCAGGCCTTGGGATAATGTTCAAGGCGTAGAATTGCGTTAAAAATTGATGTGATGAGTGCAATTCCTTTTACGGGAAGTTCCTCGATTGCTTTATTACTTATTTGGTTATGCCCCGATGCTTTCCAGGGATTTAGGCGATGGATTAATTCTGTAACCTCTAGAGAAGTGAAAGGTTTAATAGGGGGAGACATTTGGAAGGGAGAGTAGAGGTATTCTGTTATTTCCGGGGCAGTATTGGAGGAATGAGGTTTAAATACGTTGGATAGGTGTTTAGCGAACAGGTTGGCTTTTTCTTCAGGGCTTCGTGCCCATCCACCTTGCGGGCAGCGAATTGGGGGGATTATTTGCGGGGGACGCGTGATTTTCCTGGAAGCCTTCCATAGAGAGTAGTTGGAGTCGGCTGTGGGGGACAAATTGGCGAGATATTTTTGGAAACAGTCATTTTTGTATTTTTTGGTGATTTTGGTTAACTTCCTGGTTGCGTTGTTTAGTTTGCGTTTGTCGTCCGGTGTTCTATGGGTCTGCCATACTCTTCTTAGTCTTCGTTTTTCTGTGATTTTTTTTGTTATGTAATGGGGATATTCATGTTTGATGATTGAAGTCTTAGTAGGTGTGGAGGAGCGGATAGCGTTTATTATGCTCGTGTTTAAGTATTCTGTGGCTGTTTCGATATATTCCTTTGTTTGTAGTGAAATTGAGGCAGAAGTTGAGTGATTAAAGACTTCTGTAAAGAGCTGCCAGTTGGTGAGTTGGTTATGAATAAAGCCATTAGGTGGATTCTCGATTATTGCTGAACTAACTGTTGCTATAACGGGGGAATGATCAGAAGAGAATTCCGCCGAGGAATTGATTTGGACATATCTTGGCGAGATATTTTTAGTTATGAGGAAGTCGAGTAGATCAGGAATTCTGTTAGTGTCAGTGGGCCAGTATGTGTGTTCATATGTAGTGAGGTAATTGAGATTGTTGGTGATTATGCTTTTCAAGAGATTTTTGCCTCTTACCGTGACAAGTCTGCTGCCCCATTGGGTATGTATGGCGTTATAGTCTCCTCCAGCTATGAATCTATTGCCCAGAGCATCAAGGAAGATATCAAAGTTTTCTTTAGCAATTGAGTGTCTGGGAGGGCAATATACCACTGAAGTGGTGATTGTACCATGGCAGTCTTCTATTGCTACGTTTGTAGCTTGGAGGTACTCTTTCTGGAATGACGGATGCTTAATGCTGGATTTGATAATGATTCCGGTGCCGCCGTGGGCCTTTCCACTGGGATGTTGAGTATGGTAGAAGTTGTAACCGTTTATTTCGAGATAGTTTTTGTCGGTGAAGTGGGTTTCAGATATGAGCATTACGTCGATTTGCTGTTGTTTTAGGAAGAGTTCTAATTCGAATTTGTGTTGAGCTAGATCGTTGGCATTCCAAAGAGCTATGCGTCTTGGTTTTATTTTGCGTCGGGGCGTATTAGTTTATCCATGATGAGTGTTAATAATGATAGTAAGTTGTTTATTTGTTCAGATTGTTTTTCGATTAATTTTTCTAGTCTGGAGAAGTTGTCTGAGTTTTGTGTATTGGGAACGTTGTTTTGGGAATGGTCCTTATGGATATTCAGATTATCTTGGTTGGTTTTTCCTGCTTCAGCATAGGAGATTGAAGTAGTAGTGAATTTTGGAGGACTGGGCATTTTATTGGTTGTCTCTTTGGCTCCGAGTTTAGGATACTTATTTATGTATAGGGTTTTGTATGCTGAGCAACCTTTGTAGTTAGCAGGATGGTCTCCTTGGCAGTGGATGCACTTTGCTGGGATTTCTGGTGATTTAGTGCACTGGTCAGTGGGGTGTGTACCTGCAAATTTTACGCAGCGGAAATTATGATTGCAGTATTTCTGCGTGTGGCCGTACTTTTGGCACCTTTGGCATTGTACTATCTCCTTTTTTATTAAAGGAGGTTCGATTTTTACTACCGAGTTCATTAATCGATTTATTTCATAAATTTGTTTGTTTTTAGGATTTTGTTTCAAGTCGACAAAGAATAGGGATAACGGGTTTTTAGAAATCCTATGTCTAATGTTGCTGATGTTAATTACTTCGTGTCCCAGTTTAAGAAGTTCGCACTACAATTCGTCTAGATTAGCCGAGTGGTGGATGTTGCGTAGTACCCCTCGAAAAGGTCTCTCTTGCTTGAGCTGGTATGTGTGGATGTTTGCATTCAGGGTTTTTTAGCAACTTCGTTAATTTTCTATAGGTGTCTGTGTTGGTCGGCAGAATTTTCACTTGATTGTTGCTAATTTTGAGTTTATATTCATCTTTGCTGATGTCTTTCTCGATTGATTTAATCATAGTTTGGATGTTTATGATATCGTCAATGAAGATTGGCAGGGGAGGGGGATTTCTTTGGGTATGTGGTTTATGTAACGTTTCGGTTGTGTCCATGGAGTCATTTGTAGTCTCCAGTATTGAAAATCTATTGTTGATGGTCTCTTGGCTAGCTGGTGGTTTGGTTTGGATCTTGCTCGCATTTATTTTAGCTGCTTCCAGCTTGCGTTTTTTCGTGTGCGGGTCGTTTGCAAAGAGGGATGTATTGTCCCTTTGCCACGGGGGAGGAAGAGCGGCGCTGTTATAACTCAGCTCAGGAGAGCCCGTTTGAGATGTTTGGGCCATCATCGAGCTAGTTAATTCAATTTGAAAAAACTAGTCGAGAGGCTATGATTCGGGCCAGAGATTAGTAGCTTTGGATTTTCCACAATCACGTTTGAGAACCCTTGGCAAGTTNTGTTAGATTCACTTTCGACAGATGGGCGTCACGTGTTGTTTCGAGAACTTCATAGGGCACTAAACACACGCTTGCACTCTTCGGCACTCACCAGCGAACTGTCTCGTACTTAACCTGAGATTTTTTTCCATACGGTGGAGTATTCCGTCACTCAGATCCGGATCTTCGTACTGAATTTGTCCTCCAGGTTTTAATGTACCTATATCCTGAAACCGATAATCTATTTTGCAAAATATCTTTGTGTTAGGTATATAGTTCTATTGGTGTGGGCACGAGATCTGATGACAGGTCGTCGCAGTCTACTCTTGCTGAGGAGGTTTCATAGGACGACCGCCACCAGGACCGTAAGGGGATACCGGACGATATCATATGCATCGGCTGTTACTTCGCGTGAAAAGGTCCGCGCGACGTCCTTCAATGTCTGACCATCAAGGCCCAGTCACCGTTAGAGAAACCCGCAATAAACCTAAGGCCCCACCATAAACCGAGTCTTATTAGCTTGTAGGAACCTTCAATCCTGCAAGTATTTTCGGTTGATACAGCCGTGGATCCAGCACATAGGCCGGTAACTTAACACACTATAATTGAAAAAGTGGAACCCGGGGAGGGGCCGCTAAACGGGATTACGAAGACATGGCCCCACCTGAACAGTGGGGCCCAACCTCACGGGACCGAACAGGATTACGGAGGACGAGAAATTGCAGGTCTCTGACCGATTGCCGAAAAACAAATCGGACAGGACTGTAGAACCACGACTGAATCCCCAACAGATTTGCAGGCATCACTCTCGCGATCCGGTGCGAACGTCGAGCAGTCACCAAGACTGAGGTGTCCTTGGGCCGTCTCACGAATCCAAAGAGTTATCTGGTGCACGTTGACCCGCACGCACCCGAAAGAGGCGCAGGAGAGTACGTCACGCGACAGTTTGAAAGAACTGAGCTTTATACAGCGCACATCATTCGGTTGGCAATAGGTCAACACTGGTCTCTGTCAAATTGAATGAAATTCCAGTTTTTAATATTCAAGACTAAATATTAGAAAAAACGTACATCGGATGCTATTGGGGAAACGTCGACAATTCGATGCTCGTTATACACCACATTTGTTGCTTTATACAGGGCACATCAGTCGGTTGGCACTAGGTCAAGACTGGTGCCTGTCAAATCCAATGAAATTACAGCTTTCAATATTCAAGGCTAAATATTTAAATGAACGTACCTCGGATGCTGTTGGGGATACGTCGACAATTCGATGCGCGTTATACTTTTCATTTGCTGCTTTATACAGCGCAGGTCAGTCCGTTCGCACCATGTCATCACTGGTCTCTGTCCAATACAATGGAATTACAGTTATTCAAGGCTAAAATGTAAATGAACGTACCTCGGAAGCTATTGGCGATATGTCAACAATTCGATGATCGTTATACTCCACATTATCAGCCTTATACACAGCACATCAGTTGGTTGGCACTATGTCAATACTGGTCTCTGTCAAATACAATCAAATTCCAGTGTTCAATAATCAAGGCTAAATATTTAAATGAACGTGCCTCCGGTATGTTGGGGATACGTCGACAATTAGGTGCACGTTATACTCCACATTCCCAGCTTTATACAGCGCACATCAGTTTGTTGGCACCAAGTCAAGACTGGTCTCTGTCAAATCCAGTCAAATTCCAGTTATCAATATTCAAGGCTAAATATTTAAATGAACGTACCTCCGCTGCTATTGGTAGAGTGTCGACAAATCAATGAGCGTTATATTCAACGTACGCTGCCAAATACGAGGTAGCTTCCGGTTTGTGCTACTTCATCTCTGGTCTCTGTCAAATGCTTCGTCATTGCAGTTTTGCAGATTCATGCTTCAATATTCAAAGCAACGTATCTCCGCTTTATTGCAGATATGTCGCAAATACGATGCGAGTTATATTCCACATTTACTGCCAAATTCAGTGCTCATCATCCGGTTTAAGCTATATCAAATCGGGACCCAGTCAAATCAAGCGTAATTGAAGTTTTGCATTTTCAGACTTAAATATTCAATTCAACGACTCTGCGTTTCTATCTCAGATATGCCGACAATTCGATGCGCGGTATACCGAACATTTGCTGCCAAATATTGTACACATCAGCCGGTTTGTGCTATGTCGACTCTAGTTCCTGATAAATTCAGCGTATATGTAATTATGTTTACAAAGGATCACATATTCAAATTAACGTATCTCCATTTGCATAGCAGGCATGTCGACAATACAATGCGAGTTATGTTCCACATTTGCTGCGAAATATAGTGCATATATAATGCAGATATGTAGTATCGAAAAAAAACACAGGTCAGCAACCGATCGAAACAGTGTCGTCTATCCTTCGGTTGTTAGGAAAAAAGCCTATGTGGCTAAGGTCACCGAGTTCTTGCGGCTCGTTGACATGATGAGATTAAAGAAAGGAAAGCAATGCTATTAGAGGAGGACGATGTGGGTTCAAAGAGCGTTGACCGAGAGGTCAGAGTGTGCGAATTGAGAAGTGAGAGTGAGTCGAGAGTTCAGAGTTGATCGAGACGTCGAAGAGTAGAGTCGCAGAGTTGATCGAGAAGTCGAAGAGTAAAGTCGTAGAGTTGAGAGAGTCAGTTATTAGCGTTGTCGAGAGATTGAGTTGTTAGAGTTGTAGAGTTGCGAGAGTGATTCGAGTAGAGTTAGACTATTGCGTTCAGTTCAAGTTAAACATCTATCGTTCTCTGTCCAATTAATATTTGTTATTTTTATTTATCTTAAATAAATAGTATTAGGAGAATTTTACAAATCTAAAATATCCTAATCCTATCTATTTCCGATACTACAGATATGGCGACATATCGATACGCGTTATACTCCACATTTGCTGCCAATACAGTGCTCATCATCCGGTTCCAGCTGTGTCAAATCTGGATCCAGTCAAATCAAGCGTAATTGCATTTTTGCATTTGGAGACTTAAATATTAAATTCAACGAATCTCCGCTTCTATTACATATATGTCGACAATTCGTTGAGCGTTTTACCGCACATTTGCTGCCAGATACAGTGCAGGTCCGCCGGTTTGTACTATGTCGACTTCGATCCCTGTCATATCCAGTGTAATTGTAGTTTTGCGGATTCTGTCTGAAATATTCAACTCCACGTATCTCTGTTTCTAATGCAGATATAACGACAAATCTATGAGCGTTGTACTCCGAATATGCTGCTAAATACAGCGCTCATCCTCGTGTCAACGATGTGACAATTCTGTTTCCGGTCCATTCCAATGTTATTACAGTTTTGCATAATCAGGTTTCAATATGCCATTGAAGGTATCTTCGCTGATATTGGTGGTATGTCGACGAATCGATGCGCGCTATATTCCACATTTGCAGCCAAATACGAGGCACAACTTCCGGTTAGTGCTATTTCATCTCTGGTTTCTGTCAAATGCCTTCTCATTGCAGTTTTGCATATTCATGATTGAATATTCAAAGCAACGTATATCCGTTCTATTGCAGATATGTCGCAAATACGATGCGAATTATATTCCACATTTGCTGCCAAATACAGTGCACATGGTCCGATTTAAGCTGTGTAATATCTGGACCCAGCTAAATCCAGCGTCATTGCAGTTTTGCATATTCAGGCTTGAATATGCAAAACAACGTATCTCCGTTTCTGTTTAACATATGACCATAATTCGATGCGCTTTATACACCACATTTACTGACAAATACGGTGCACGTTATGCGAGTTGCGCCATTTCAACTCCGATAACTGTAAAACCAGTGTAATTGCAGCATTGGATATTTATGCTGAACTGTTCGTTAGAACTTATCTGTTCTCCTACTAGCTATATGTCGTAAAATGCGACGCTCGTTAGACTCCACATTTGCTGCCAAATACAGTGCTCATCATCCGGTTTAGTCTATGTCAAATCCGGACCCAGTCAAATCCAGCGTATCTGCAGTTTTGCAGAATCAGTCTTAAATATTCAACTCCACGTGTCTCTGTTTCTAAAGGAAATATAGCCACAATTCGATGCGCTTTATACTTCGTATTTGCTGCCAAGTACAGAGCACATCCTCGAGTTTACGTTGTGTCAACTCTGTTCCCGATCAATCCAATGTCATTACAGTTTTGCATATTGAGGCTTCAATATTCAATTGAACGTATCGCCGTTGCTATTGGTGGTGTGTCGACAAATCGATGGGCGTTGTACTCCACATTTACTGCCAAATGTATTGCTCATCAGCTGGTTTGCGGTATGTCAACTCTTGTCATTGACAAACCTACCGTAATGGCAGTATTCCATTTTCAGGTTTAAATATTCAAATCAACTATCTCCGTTTCTATTGCACATACGTCGACAGTTCGGTGCGCCTTATACTCCACGTTTCTTGCCAAATACAGATCTCATCATCCGGTTCGCGTTATGTCAACACTGCACCCAGTGAAATCCAGCGTAATTGCAGTTTTGCATATCCAGGGTCAAATATTCGAATAAAAGTATCTCCGATCCTCTCACAGATGTCTCGACAATACGGTGCGCGTTATACTCCGCATTAACTGTCAGATATAGTGAACGTCATCCGATTTAAGCTAAGTCATCTCTGGTCACCGACAAATCCAGCGTAATTGCAGTTTTGCGTATTCATGCTTAAATATTCAAACGAACGTATCTCAGCTTCTATTGCAAGTATGCCGACAATTCGGAGGGCGTTATATTCCACAATTGCCGCCACATACAGCACACATCATCCGGTGTGCGCCCTGTTAACTGTGGACACCGTGAAATCCAGCGTAATAGCAGTTTTGTATATTCTGGCTTAAATAATCAGAACAACGTATCTCCGTTTCTATCTAACACATGGCCATAATTCGATGCACGTTATGCTCAATATATGCTGCCAAATACGAGGCACAACATCCGGTTTGAGTTGTAAAATCAGGACACAGCCAAACCCAGCGTAATTATAGTTTTGCATATTCAGCAAGAAATATTCAAACCAACGTATCTCAGTTTCTATGGCGCATTTACAGACAATTAGATGCGCGTTATATTCCACACTTACTACCAAATACAATGCACATCATCCGGTTTAAGCCATATTAAATCGGGACCCAGTCAAATACTACGTAATTCCAGTTTCGTTTATTTAGGCTTAAATATTCAAATCAACCTACATCCGTTTCTAATGCAGATATCTCGACATACGGATACGCATTATACTCCACATTTGCTGAAAAATTCAGTGCTCATCATCCGGTTTCAGCTATGTCATATCTGGATCCAGTCAAATCAAGCGTAACTGCAGTTTTGCATTTTCAGACTTAAATATTCAATTCAACGAATCTCCGCTCCTATTACAGATATGACGACAAATCGATGCGCGTTGTACTCCGTATATGCTGCTAAATATAGCGCACATCCTCATGTTGCCGCTGTGTTAACTCTGTTTCTGATCCATTCCAATGTTGTTACAGTTTTGCATAATCGGGCTTCAATATTCAATTGAAGGTATCTTCGCTGCTATTGGTGGTGTGTCGACAAATCGATACGCGTTATATACAACATACGCTGCCAAATACGAGGCACAACTTCCGGTTTGTGCTATTTCATCCCTGGTCCCTGTCAAATGCCTTCTCATTGCAGTTTTGCATATTCATGATTAAATATTCAAAGCAACGTATCTCCGTTCTATTGCAGATATGTCGCAAATACAATGCGAGTTATATTTCACATTTACTGCCAAATACAATGCACGTCATCCGATTTAAGCTATGTAATATCTGCACCCAGCTAAATCCAGCGTTATTGCAGTTTAGATATTCAGGCTTGAATATTCAAATCAACGTATCTCCGTTTCTATTTCACATATGTCCATAATTCGATGAGCCTTATACACCACATTTACTGCCAAATACGGTGCACATTATCCGAGATGCACTATTTCAACTCCGATCACTGTAAAATCCAGTGTAATTGCAGCTTTGGATATTTATTGCTGAATTGTTCCTTAGAACATATCTGCGCTGCTGCTAGCTATATGTCGTAAAATGCGATGCTCGTTAGACTCCACATTTGCTGCCAAATACAGTGCTCATCATCCGGATTCAGCTATGTCAAATCTGGATCCAGTCAAATCCAGCGTAATTGCAGTTTTGGATATTAATGCTTAAAGATTCGAATCAAGGTATCTCCGCTTGTTTTGCAGATCTGTCGGCAATACGATGCGCCTTATACTCCACACTTGCTGCCAAATACATGGCTCATCATCCGGTTCAGTCTATGTCAAATCCGGACCCAGTTAAATCCAGCGTAATTGCAGTTTTGCATTGTTAGGCCGAAATGGTCATTAGAATGTGTCTGCTCTGCCTTTCGCTATATGTCGAAAATTCGATGCGCGCTTTCTTCCATATTGGCTGCCAAATACAGTGCACATAATTGGAGTTGAGCTGTATCATCTATAGTCAGCAACAAATCCAGTGAAATTGCAGTTCTGCATATTCAGGCTTAAATAATCAAAACATGTATTTCCGTTTCTAATGTAGATAAGTCGACAATTCGATGCGCGTTGTACTCCACATTTGCTGTTAAATGCATTGCTCATCTGCTGGTTTGCGCTATGTCAACTGTGGCCATTGACAAATCCAACGTAATTGCAGTTTTGCATATTCGGGCTGATATATTCATAACTACGTACTTCCGTTTCTATTACAGATATGTTGACATTTAGATGCGCGTTATATTTCATATCTGATGCCATGTCCAGTGCGCAACATCCGGTTTACGATATGTCAACTCAGGTGCCTGACAATTTCAGCGTAATTGCAATCTTGCTTGCTCAGGCTTAAATATTCAAACCAACGTATCTAAGTTTCTACTCCGGACATGTCGACAATTCGATGTGCCTTGTGCCCCACATATGATCCCAAATGCAGCGCACACCAGCCAGTTAGCTTTACGTCCACTCTGGTACAAGTCAAATCCGGCATGGTTGCAGTTTTTCATATTTAGGCTTATATATTTATTATAATGTATCTCCGCCGCTATGAGCTGTGTGTCGACAATTCGATGCCCGTTATGCTCCAAATTTGCTACAAAATGGAGCGCTATGCAGCCGGTTTGTGCCATGTAAACAATGGTCCTTACCAGAACCAGTGTAATTCCAGTTATGTATACTCATACCTAAATATTCAAAGAAACGTATCCCCGCTTCTATTGCAGGTATGCCGAATTGCGATGTACGTTTTCTTCCACATTTGCTGCCAAATACAGTGCACATGATCCGATTTAAGCTATGGCACCTATGGTCACTGTCAAATCCAGCGTAATTGCGGTTTTGCATATTCAGGCGCAAATGTTCAAATCAAGGTATCTCCGCTGATATAGCACATATGCCGACAAGTCGATGCGCGTTATACTTCACATTTGCTGTCAAATACATTCCTCTTCATCCGGTTTAGTCTATGTCAAATCCGGACCCAGTCAAATCCAGCGTAACTGCAGTTTTGCGGAATCAGTCTTAAATATTCAATTCCACGTGTAACTGTTTCTAATGGAAATATAGCGACAATTCGATGCGCTTTACACTTCGTATTTGCTGCCAAATACAGTGCACATCCTCGTGTTTACGTTGTGTCAACGCTGTTCCCGGTCATATCCAGTGTCGTTACTGTTTTGCATATTCAGGTTTCAATATTCAATTGAAGGTACCTCTGTTGCTATTGGTGGTGTTTCGACAAATCTAAGCGCGTTGTACTCCACATTTACTGGCAAATGTATTGCTCATCAGCTGGTTTGCGGTATGTCATCTCTGGTCATTGACAAATCTACCGTAATGGCAGTATACTTGGGAAGCTCGTCGACGCGCGGGAAATTTGAAAAAGTGAAGTGTCAAGTGCGGGTAAAAGCGGCGATCACAAAGCAATACGCCGCTAGACTTAGCCTCCGTGTTCACTAAGAAACACGCCGCTGGACTTGTCCGCGTTCGTAAAGCAATACGCCGCTAGACTTAGCGCGAAGACAGTAGTAGACGAGTGCCGAGTGCGCCGCGGAGCGGGCTGTTAGAAAAATCATAGAGTGGTGCGGGCAAAAGTGTGCAGCTAGTGCCGCCGCTACGCCATCGGTCTTAGTGCGGGTGTGCAAAACAATACGCCGCTGGACTTAGCGTCCGTGTCCGTAAAGCAATACGCCGCTGGACTTAGCGTCCATGACCGTAAAGCAATACGCCGCTGGACTTAGAGTCCGCGAGCGTAAAGCAATACGCCGCTGGACTTAGCGTCCATGACCGTAAAGCAATACGCCGCTGGACTTAGTGAGTGAGCAGTGCAGTGAAGTGTGTGAGGGTGCCTACCGTCGGTAAGCAAAGTGAGATCCACCGGCAAGGTAGATCGCCGTCGCCAGCCCAACGGTCGGTAAACCTTACCATAGACAGGCATGAGAAGAATCGGTAAAGATGATCGCCGCCGATAATAGCGCGGCGAAGAAATACCATCGATTGGTGAGTGGGCGCAAAACCACACGACCTAAATGTCATCGCGAGGACAAACACCGCCCACCGCGAAGGCAAGGGTAGTCCTACAACCACTGAGAACACCAAAGATGGAGGGCAGAACACCAGAGAAAGAGAGCCCGGAGATGAAGAAAAGGAAGAGGAGCGAAGAGGAAGAGAAAGAAACAAAGCAGGGATCTCGACCAGCACTAGAGACACCACGACCGATACCCGACATAAGGGTACAAGCGGGTGAGATAGAAAAGAAGGTACTTGCCTTCTGTCTCGACCCAGCAAAGAAGATTAATAAAGAGTAAACGGCAACCATTATGAGACATTTCAAAGAAATGCGAGGAATTGTGGAGGAATTCCTGCTCCACAACAGCTACTTGACAGGGAAATTGGAGCACAGCGCCGGACCGACAAAAGAAACGGAGATCCTGAGCGCGGCGAATAAGTCCCTGCAAGTAAGTAAGCGCCTCGAAACGGCGGTAAGGAAAACCGCTAGAGCCGAGCCGAAGCAGCCCTCATACGCGGAAAAAGTACGTGTGGGGTACACCAAGGTGGGCCAATTAGCGGTAAAACCACCGAAAAACGTGGTTATAATCCGTCCTGAGGAAAAGGAAGGAGGAATCAGGACCAGCGAAGAGGCGAAAGAAGCTGTATTCACGCTTGTAAACCCGCGCAAGAAGGGTATACAAGTTACCGCAGTTAGGAAGATCGGCGGTAACGGCCTAGTGGTGGAAACACCAAACGTCGAAAGCCTGAAAGCGTTCACAGAGAACGCGAAACCGAAGGAGGCTGGCCTAAAAGCCAGCACACCGCGGATGATAATATACGACGTCCCAAGAGCAATGCCGGAGAAAGAAGTACTAGCCTGCATGAGGAAGCAGAACCAGGACAGGCTCAAAGAAGAAGACATCGCGGCCATCAAATTCTGCTTCATAACGGGCCGCAAGGACTCGCAAGAAACGAACTGGGTAATAGATGTACCCCCTCCCCAGGAAAGGGACAAATTATTATTGGGGAAGCTATACATTTCCTGGCATGCATGTAAGGTCAGGGACTATATAGCAACCAGACGCTGCTACAAATGCCAAGGCTACGGGCAAGTGGCAAAATACTGCCGCGTGAACTACGAAATCTGCGCACACTGCGCAGAAAGTGGGCACTGCACGAAGGAGTGCAAAAACAAAGACAAGGAGGCCAGCTGCGTAAACTGCAGGAAGGCAGGCAAGAAGGGCGATCACGCAGCCTCCAGCGTGAACTGCCCAATGTACAAAAAAGCGATGGAAACCGTTGCTTCAAGAACACAGTATGAATAATACTGGAAGCAAAAACAGAATAGGACACGGGTGAAAAAGGGGAATACGAATCCTGCAGCATAACATGCAGCGATCCAAAACAGTCCCCTACGAAATAAGAAGACAAATGAGTGCTGATGGCGATGAAATCTTGCTGATGGAAGAGCCATACAGCATCAACGGGAAAATACCTGGACTCGGTACGGGGGTAGCGATCGCCTCTCGAGGGTCGAAAAACGACCCGCCAATGGCGGCAGTAGGGGTGAAGTCGGACATCGTAACGACACTCGAAGTCGCAGAACTCTGCACAACACACTGCGTCTGTGTGCAGATAAGTGACGGGGATATGGAGCTCTACGCAATACCAGTACTTCCCACCGACTGAGAACATCGAAGTCGGCATCAAGCAACTGGACAGGGCGCTGAGGAGTCTCCGAGGTAAAAAGACCATCATCGGCCTTGACGCTAACGCAAAATCACCGTTATGGTGCAGCAAGAACATCGACGACAGAGGGGAAGCCCTAGAGGCAGTCACAGCCCAATACGGCCTCCACGTCCTAAATCAACTAGGACAACCCCACACGTTCGAGATGACTCGAGGGCGGTCAAATATAGATATCACCATAGCGAGTCCAGAGGCAATACTGCTCGTGAAGGATTGGAGAGTGCAAGAGGACGGAACCTCCAGTGACCACAGGACACTGGAGACGCGCCTAGATTTCGGCGAAAGACGCACCGCGCCGCAGCTTCGGGAAAGAAGGTACAACATGAGAAAGGCCAACTGCGAGGTGTTTCAGAGAGCTGTCATGGAAGAGACAAAAGCACTCCAGGAAACAACCCTCCAGCGAGCGGAGGACGTCGAACGGATGGCTGAGCAAATGCAGGCAGTCTTGATTAGAGCCTGCGACGAGGCCATTCCAAAGAAGAAGTGGCACCACAGGTCAGTGCCCTGGTGGACGTCCGAGCTCACCCGAGCGAAGAAGAACGCCTATAGGGCAAGAAGGAGATACCAAGGGGACAGGGACCCCGCAACGAGGGAACAGGAGAATCTGCGGTACAGGGAAATAAAAAAGGAGTACCAGCGGACGGTCATAAAAGCGAAGATCCAGAGTTGGCAGGACTTCGTCACAAAGGAGGGCAATAAGGAACCCTGGGGAATTGTATTCAAGACGGTATCAGGGAATCTCAGAGGGGAAGAAACGATATCGACTCTGCAGACGCCAGAAGGAAACACTACCAACTGGCGCACGACTGCGGCGGCGATGCTGTCCGCCCTTCTACCCGACGACCTGGAAGATGCAGACACGCCGGAGCAGGCGGAAACCAGACGGAGCTCAATGAGCCCTCCGAATGTCGACGACACCCCCGAGTTCCGATTCGAAGAACTCAGCAGCGCTGTAAAGCTGCTGAGGAAGGGGAAATGTCCTGGCCCCGACCTTATCGAGGCAGAGCCAATCCAACAGGTCCGAGGAGGAATCCACCAGGAGCTCCTGCGGCTCATGAACGGCTGCCTCGCCTGGGGGACCTTCCCTAAAATCTGGAAAGTAGGGAACACCATTACTATCCCGAAAGGACCTGACCGCGACAAAAGTAGCCCAAAGTCCTATAGACCGATTTGCCAGCTCTCCATGCTAGGCAAACTGCTAGAGCGACTAATGGCCGCTGGGATGGCACACATCTCTCACGACCACGCGATGACCTCGGACCGACAATACGGATTTCGCCCCGGAAGATCGACGGTGGACGCAATCACCGAATTTCGTGAAAAAGCCGAGCAGATGAGCGTAAAAAAAATACGTCCTCGCAATCACGCTCGACATATCAGGAGCCTTCGACAACGTCTGGTGGCCAAACGTGCTGGAAGAACTAAAAAGAAGAGGCTGCCCCGACAACTTGTTCCGGCTGACGAGGAGCTACTTCTCGGACAGAGTCGCACAAATCGCAGGCAAGAACGAGATAGTGCGCAAGCCTGTCACGAAAGGATGCCCGCAGGGATCGGTACTGGGCCCGAGCTTCTGGAACCTCATATTTGACGACCTGCTTGCCGAGCTCACAACAAGCGCGTCGGAATGCGAGTCGATCGCGTATGCGGACGACTTAATAGTGCTAGTCGCAGGCGACACGAGGATGGAGTTGCAAAGGAAAGGACACGAAGTAGTCTCCCGCGTTTCCAACTGGTGCACCAGGAAGAAACTAGCGCCGTCTGCGCAGAAGACGGAGATGCTGCTTGTCAAAGGAAGATTGGACCCAGAAAGACCACCGATCATTAAGGTCAACGGCAGAAGTGTAAAGATGGGTCAGGTGATTAAATATCTGGGAGTGCACCTTGAGAGAGGCCTCAGGATCAACCGGCACGTGCTGGAAATAACCAGCAAGTGCCAGAAACTACTCAGCAGCCTCGCGAGAGTGGCAAAAGCGAGATGGGGACTCGGACACGCGGCCATGCGTACGCTGTACAAAGGGCTGTAAGAGCCCATAACCACATACGCCACAGCCGGCTGAAGCGATCTGCTGAACGGGAAAACAAGGAGAATCCTGATAAGGTCACAGAGGATGGCGCTCCTCCAAGTGACAAAGGCCTACAGAACAACGTCAACGGAGGCACTACAGGTCATCGCCGGAGTAATCCCCATTGACCTGCTGACCGAAATAAGAACAAGAACTTACAAGTTGAAAACAGGGCAGGAAGAAGCGTACAACGTAAGAGCCGTCGTCAGAGATGCCATAGAGAAGTGGCAGGAACGCTGGCAGACCACGCTGAAGGGCAGGACCACCTCCGAATACTTCGATACTATCAAGGATAGGCTTGAGATCCGCTTCATAAAACCCGACTATTATATGACGCAGTTCATCAGCGGACACGGGGACTTCAACGGCAAACTCAAGACATTCTGTCTCAGCGAAGTGGACACGTGCGACTGCGGTGAGATAGAAACCCCCATCACATCCTAGAGGACTGCCCAATCTTCAATGAAGAGAGGCAAGATCTGCGGAACGCAATAAGCGACCTCGATCTGGACTGGCCGGAGGAAAAGTGGGAATTCGTTACAAAGGACGTATACCCCCACTTCCGCCAGTTCACAAGAAGAGTTCTGCAGAGAAAAGAGGAGAAGAGAAGGAGAACCCCACGGGAGATGGGGAACACAGCGCAGTCACGACAACCTCCAGGGAGAAGGTCGACACAAGCAGAGGAGCAGACAAGCCAGCCTCCAAGACGAAGCCCAAGGCTGGCACGAAGGACGCCCGAACAGGGCAGAGAAGTAGGAGGATACGGAAACGAGCCCACTCCAACAACAACGCCGGATAACGGGGGGTAGGAGGACAACAACAACAATAACAACAATGACAACACCGACAGCGCCAACATCGACCACAACAACGAAGATGACAACAGCCAACAACCCATAGAAGAGGATGAAGAAGAAGAGCAGGGAACCCCGCGAAGAAATCCCGCGACGCCAACAAATAAAAAACAACTTGGACCCAACCAGGATAATCAACAGTAAAAAATAGGACAGAAGCAAGAAAAACAAAGACGAAGAAAACAACCTCAGTACTAGTCGGAAAGGAAACCTGCGACCGTCGGCGCAGGCGGTACTCATGTAAATGAGTGCCGAGACGGTGCAGGGATAATCATCTGGAAAGCCAACCTGCTGGGACCGAGCTATATGCTGGCAGCTCCGCCTCCTCGTGACCCCCGCTGGTAACGGCGCGGCGCGATGCGTGCATCGTGCGGCGTCGTGTAAGCGAGCTGCTGCCCGAAAGGGTAGGTTCAACTTGTCCAATGACCCGAAAGGTGAGGTGTTCCAAGTTGCGCGCCGAACACCTATGCGCGCCGTTCCCCGGGCATTGGACGCTAGAAAGTGGAGGATTAACGAACATCTTAATTGCGAAACCAGTATGAGTTCTATACTCCAGGAATGGCGCGGTCAGCCCAAGCCGAGCCCTGAGACGCACACAATACTTGTCCTGAGTCTGGGTTGCGATGGGCCTCAAGGGTGTTGATGCAATGTGATTTCTGCCCAGTGCTCTGAATGTCAACGTGAAGAAATTAAAAAAAAAGCGCGGGTAAACGGCGGGAGTAATTATGACTCTCTTTGAAACCGTGAATAAATGGAGTTATGAATAAGTATAATGGAATTCGTTCCTTTGTGGCTGATAACGACTGGCATGTCCACGATTAATGATTTGGATGCGAATGGAATTTTGTGCGAGGTTCAGAATTTTTCATTAAAATTCGATGTGTGTAACGATAATGCCTCGGACGCAGTGCCTCTCGGTCCCGGAGGCGCTGTGGCGGATTTGTCCGCTTCGGAAGGGACCACAGTTGCTAACCCGGCTTTGCCTATGGATATGAGTTTGGAAGTAATGGTGCCGCTCGTGGACAATTAGGTTTCCTGTCCAGTCTGTGAGAAAAGGGAAATTCACCTTTTCTTTATGACCTTGTCGGACCTGTATAGGCACCTTGATCAGCATCATGTGGAAGCCCGCATCCAGTGGAGATGCTTGTATTGTCGGAAAAGCTTCCCGAAGCTACATGGGGCTAGGTGCCACATACCTAAGTGCAGTGGCCCCAGTCAGAGAAAAACAGGTATGTATAAATGTGAAGTTTGCCCCATGAGCTTCGAGACGCGAAGAGGGCTATCCACTCGCGATCGGTATGTACATCCTGCCGTGAGGAATATAAAAAGAAGGGGTATGGGCCCCCAAGAAAAAGAAAAATGGACAGTAGAAGAGGTAACTCTCTTGAAGGAGCTCTAGGAGGTCTACAAGGACCATAGATATCCCAATAAAGAGATCAGAAAAATCCTCACCAAGAAAACGATTGATCAAATCAAATATCAGAGAAAGAAGTTAAAACTAATTGGTGAGGAAGTGAACTCTCAAGAGGTTACCCAGGCAACAGAGGGAGGGTGCGATCCCGTTGATTCAGGCAATGCGCATATTGAAGAGCCTAGAGTCAGCGGGAATAATAATGAGGAGTCAATCCAGGAATGGAGGCTCCTACTGGAAAGAAACATGACGTTGCCAACCGAGGTGTCCCCTGTTTTAAGGGAGGTTCATTGTCGGTTGATGGATGTATGGGTCATCTATAAAGACTTTCGTGAAGCTCTTATAGGGCGAATAAATAATTTTATAAGTACATCTCTCTATGCAGCGATAAGAAAAATAAGGTGCGAAAACGAAAAGCCTCAAGTCAGAAAAATAAATAATCAAAACAAAGGTTGTAAGAGAAACAGGAATTCGAGGCAGCGATGCTCCTACGCACGCTGCCAGGAGTTGTTTCACGAGTGTCCTAAGAGGTTGGTCGATGCAGTCGTTAATGACGACCGGGCATACCTGGAACCGACCAGGCAACCACTTGAAGCCGCGGAAGTCAGGAGGCTCTATAGGGATTTGTGGGGTCAAGCAGGGCCTTTAAGCGCCCCAATCCCAGGAAGTAGAGTCTCCGAGATGTCCCTAAGCGAGATGTTCCCGCCGATTAATACTGAGGATGTAGCGGAGAAAATTAATAAAATAAGGAAAACGGCTGCGGCAGGGCCAGATGGTTTTGTAAAAGAGGATCTGATGATTTCTGGCCTGCCTGCTATTCTGGCAAAAGTTTTTAATATATTATGTTATAGTTCCTTTTTTTCCATCCGTATGAAAGGAAAATAGAATTACGTTGATTCCGAAAGTAAATAAGCCTAGCAGCCAGGTCGAGAATTGGAGACCTATAACAATACGCCCTATTCTCGGCCGGATTTTCTCCTCCATCCTTGACGGGAGGATCAGAAGGGGTGTTGTATTTAACTTAAGGCAGAAGGGTTTTACATCCGAGAATGGGAGCAAAATCCATATTGACCTGTTGAGCGCTGCCTTGAGCTATGTCAAGAGAAATAGAGGGGGGATATTCACAATTGTGGATACCTCCAAAGCATTTGATGCAATACCCCACTCGGCGTTGAAACCTTGACTGGCGAGGAAGAGTATGCCGACGCCTATAATTGATCTCATAACAGACATGTACAATGGAAATCATGCTAAAATAGAAGCGAATGGAAACATAGGGGTCGAAGTAAAGATCCTTAGAGGAGTCAAGCAGGGTGACCCTCTGTCGCTGCTGCGGTTTAATTTGTGCTTGGAGCCACTGTTAAAAACGATCGAGGAGCATACCAGTGGCATTAACGTTAATGAGTCGAGAAAAGTACCTGTCCTGGCTTTCCTCCCGCAGGGAGGATTCGCTTATGTGAGTCTATGGGGGCTGGCAAACCCACGTTCCCGCAGCCAGGAGGACCGTCGGGGACAAGCGTCCCCGCTTACGTGAGTCCTTATGTACACCGCAGGGAAGGTCGCCGGGAGTGTAAGGCGTTTAAGTACGGTTACACTCTCTCTACGTGGCCTTGAGTAGTAGCGCACCCACGATCCTGATGCGAAGGGTTGGACCGTCGGGATAAGTTCCCGGGTACACTGTACCTTGAGGCCCCCGCTTACGTGAGTCCAATCTGGGTCTGCCGAGCACGGTTAGCAAGTCGCCGGCCGGCAGTGACGCGGCCGTACATCCGCACGATAGTCCCACCAATGACTAAGAATGGTACCACGGGGGTCGAGATGCAGCCCGGAGGGAGTAGCGACTCCTCTGCTCGGCCAATTTATGGGTAAGGACTCGTGGTGGCAGTGGTTGATGGCCAAGATGCTGGCAAGAGGGCCGAATCTAAGGTGTATTGGCTCCACCGAATGGCCTTCGGCGGGTGAGCAGCGTCCCACCTGCTCCGGAACCGTCCTGGAGAGACGGTAGGGCTTAGAATGTGCCCCGTTCGACCTCGGACGAGCGACAGCCCCTGCAGGCTTAGCTAATAAGGTAACAAGGTACTGGGTGCCTTGTGCGATGGTTGGGCGTCAATCCCAACCCCTACGGCCCTAGGGGTGCCCGTGTGCTGTATGGATTCTATATCCGAGGAAAGTACCCGTCAATAAACCGTACTATGTGTGTGTCCTGGCTTTCGCTGATGACGTTATTCTACTCGGCGCGGACGAAGGGGAAGCACAACGCCAAGTGGACGCGCCCCATGGGTATCTGAATGACCTGGGTATGACCATCTCTCGGGACAAAAGTCAAACTTTTCAGGTTGTCGCAAAAAAAGACACCTGGTTCATAAAGGAGCCCACCATCAAGCTCGGGAAAGCAAGCATCCCCACTGTTGATCCCGATCAGGCGTTCAGATATCTAGGCGCCAAGATGGGGCCCTGGAAGGGCGTCCACGGTGGCATTATAGTGCCCGAGATTCTGAGCGTGGTAAGGAGAATCAGAAAGCTCTCTCTCAAGCCATGTCAGAAGATCGAGGTGTTAACCAAGTACATCTTTCTCCGATATATTTATAACCTACTTATGAATCCGCCGGGTGACAGCGTCTTAAAGTTGCTGGATGGCGAGGTCAGGCAGGAGATTAAGGCTATATTGCATCTGCTGCCATCAACTGCCACTGGCTTTTTCTACGCCCCTAAGGTCTGTGGGGGCTAGGGTTACTGAGATTTGAATATCTCGTGACGCTCGGTACCCTCAAAACCGCTATAAACATCAAAAACTCGATCGATCCGGCAGTCTCCAGCCTTATTGATGATGAAAGTGAGAAAAAGCTTAAAAAGATGGCCAACTCCCTAAGGATTAATTGGCCGGCCTCTTTGGAGGACTTGGATAAAGCGAAGAAAAGATTAAAAGCCTCCCATGTTAAGCAATGGGCTGATCTGAGGAGTCAGGAATAAGTTGTTCCTGACTTCTCGAAAAACAAATTGGGGGCACGTCCGTGCCATTTGTTTTGATCGGAAAGCGGTGTGATAAAAGATAATATCGTTGGCCGTTGAGAATAATATTGTGTGTATTCAAGTGATATTATTTAAGAAACTAAGATGGCAAATTGTGAAGAGGAACAATTTTCAAGTGAGGAAAATCTAACGCTGGAAGAATTAAGAAACAAGCTTGCACAGTTGAATCTTCCAATATCTGGTGCAAGGTCGGTGTTGGTGGCCAGGCTAAATCGAGCGTGTAGTGCTGGACAACCAAATCTCAAAGAGCCAGCAAACGATGAAAAGTCCACGGAGAAGCGAGGTTCGGGGACAATACCAAAAACTAAGCGTAATCGAGATGAAGGGGGAAATCTCGAGAAGCTTAGGACAAAAGAATTAAGAGAACGTCTTGCTAGTATGGGGCTAGAGACGAGAGGAAGAAAAACTGAATTACGTGTGAGATTACAGGCGGCGATGGAAGAAGAGAACGCGTCGTCGGAAGAAGAAAGTGAATACGAAAGTGAAACAGAAGACGATGAAGAAGACGAACGAGAACGCAAGAGGAACGTGCGAGAATACCGGAGAGATACGCGAGCGGTGTATCCGGATCGTGGCGAACGTCATCAAAAGGTATGCGCTAGTCCAATACTAAGTCTCAGAGACGTGGAAGACTCATTAGAGAAATNTCAGCGGAGATGATATGCTGAGCGTAAGACAGTGGATGGAAGATTTTGAGGAAATGGCAGATATATGGGGTTGGTCAGACGCTTACATGGTGGCCTATGCCAAAAAACTGCTCACAGGCTCCGCTCGAGCTTTCGTGCGACAAGAACGATGCACGAAATCATGGGCGAAATTACAGAAAGCATTAAGAGACGAGTTCGAGAATGTCGTAAGTGACCAGCAGATACGTCGCGAGTTAGCGCGAAGAACAAAGAGAGCAGATGAAAGGCTGCAACAATATTTGTATAGCATGCGCGAAATTGCGGGACAAGGAAGAGTTGATACGCAGTCGGTAATCAACTATATTGTCCAGGGTATTCCCGATGAGGTCACGAATAAGGCCATATTATACGGAGCCAGAAGCATCGAGCAGCTAAAAGAACGCTTCAAGCAGTATGAAGCGATGAAGAGAGAATAAGTCGAGAAGCCGAAGAGTAGAGTTGTAGAGTTGCGAAAGTCGCTAGAGTTGTGGAGTTGCCTGAGTTGCTAGCGTTGTTGAGAGATTGAGTTGTTAGAGTTGTAGAGTTGCGAGAGTGATTGAAGTAGAATAAGATCGTTGCGTTTAGTTCAAATTAAACATCCATCCTTTTCTGATCAATTCAAATATTGTATTAATCATACTGTTACCTACAAACGAACTAATAATATAAACATTCCTACAAATTGGGGGGACGAGCCCCCAAGCAACGTGTGGCTTGAGGAGTATAATCTGCTCAAGCCATCGAGGTTCATCGATGCCCTTAGACTCAGGACAAACACCTTTGGGACTAGAGCGGTATTGGCACGGGCCGACAAGAAAGTAGACGTAGCTTGCCAAAGATGTCGTGCCCATCCCGAGACCCTTGGGCACATATTAGGGTTGTGCCAATACACCAAAGGCCTGAGGATAAAGAGGCATGATGAGGTAAAATCGATCCTCACCGAGAAACTAAGAAAGAACAACGAGATGTTTGTCGAACCAACACTGAGAGTGGGGAATAATCTAGTTAAACCGGACCTCGTAATTAAAGACGGGGAAAGGGTTCTCATGGTCGACGTTACCGTCCGCTACGAGAACAAGGATTATCTCGCGAAAGCTTAAAAAGAAAAGGTCGACAAATACCTACCTTGCCTAAATTATCTCAAGGAAAAATTCAAAGTTGGTGGGGGTGAGGCCTTACCCGTGGTCTTGGGCAGCAGAGGCGCTATAACGCCCAACACTGAAAAAGTCCTCAAGAGGATGGGTATTGCAGACCGCAACATAAAAACCATTGTCGTGAACGTCCTACGTAGCTCCATCGAGATGTGTAACATATTTTTAGATGGATGATGAAACGACCCAAATTTTATGTATATTAGTTATTTAATTATTACGTGTTATATATTATATTATTTATTATTTATTATGAAATTCGTACATATGAAATTAATTATTCAATTATTTATAAGTGTGACGTCTATTTAATTAAGTGTTTGCCGGAAATTGAGTATCAATTTGGTGGCAAACATTAGTTTTTTTTAATCCTTACGAGGGGGTACCTCGGAAGTATGGGCCTCGTTTTCGGGGTTTCACAGATGGTGTGGTTACCAAATGCCTCGTCATTTGATTACTGACGCTAATGGAAAGCAATACGCCGTTGGACATAGCCGCGTAAGCTGGAAAGCAATATGCCGCTGGGCTTATGCGTGTGCTGGAAAAACAATACGCCGCTGAACTTAGCTGCGTGTTGTGATCTCTGATGGCCCACAAGCGGCATGCCGCCAATAAACGGTGTGCCGCGGGCAATATGAGTGTCATTGTTACTCGGGGGCAGGCGAGACTTCGGTTTTGTCTGCTCAAGTCGCACTCCTACCTCCCAGTGGTACCGCCGGTAAGATGCCCGCCGCATTATCGTGGGGAATAATCCGCCGGATGTGGCGGGCATGGCTAAATGGAATGCGGTGACGAAGGAACGAAAAGTAACCTAAATATTATCTGCTTGCCGAATAACGGTTATTGAACCGTGAAGTAACGTTAAAGCAAATAAGATCGTAAATTAAGGGAACCCGTTTCTTGGTTGGTTGTTTTGATGATGGCTGGCAGGAGAAAGGTTATGATTTGGATAAGGAATATACATATGCAAGGATGCAAAGGAGACGTAAAAATTCTATACAAATAGATGTAAAGCATCGGACGCAGCGCCTCTCGGTCCCGGAGTACTGAATTTTGTTTCGAAAAAATTTATTTTTCAAGCGGCCGTCATTTTGAGAAAAAATTTGTTTTTGATTTTTCCAAGGTTCATGCTATAGCGGCATCTATACTAATTAAGAATCCGTTCGGCTTTTTTGTTGCAGCTGACCAAAAGGTTTGACATCATGCACGCCAGGACACTCTTTTTTTGGAGCCCCTACTTTGCCAACTCATAACTTTGTGAATTTTAATTTTCTTTTTTTCGGCTAATTTTTTATGTAATCTTAAAATATCAATAAACAAATGATAAAAAATGGATAGTAAAAATATCTTTTGTTTCGTTTGTACAGGGCTTCAAAAACCGCTCGAAATTCATGCCTCTAGACTAGAATACCCCTTAATTAATGTCTGTTTTATAATTTCACCACCCAGGATCATCAGCAAGAAAGCGCGATACGAATCGGTCAGCGGGGAGAGCCCTGTCTGCCAATCAAACATAGACATCCTTTGCGCCTCCACGACGGAACTACCTAGGTACCTCACCTGCTTTGGTGAAATCGACAAGGTGATTAACGATACTTTCTGGGTCGAAATATTCAAAGGCACGTTCTGGGCCGAAGTGTTCAACGACACCTCCTGGGTCGACGTGTTCTATGACACTTCGTGGGCAGTGGTGTTACACGACTCTTCCACAGCCGACGTGTTCCATGACACCTTCTAGGACGAGATGTTCAACAATACTTCCTGGATCGAAATAGTCACCGACATTGTCAGAATCGATGCGTTCCACGACACGTCCTGGGTCGTGAACTCCAGCATGAAATTTATTATTAATATATATTGCTTATTCGGGATTTGGAGTGGCCGTCCGTTTATGACTCGGTCAACACATCTGCCTTTCTTAGGAATGTCTGAATTTCCTACCGCCCCAGTTGTAAACCCCACGATGCGGACCTCAATAAGAAGCTAAAGCGATACGCCGCGAGACTTAGTGCGCGAGTGCGTTGTAATTGAACTAACTTTTAACCTTTCTAGCCCTAAGCACCAGATCGAGACGACTGAGCGCTGCTTGCTGAAGCAGGACGCCGCTAGTCAGAGTAGTGTGGGTGTGTAAAAAGCTAAACGCCGCTGGAGGTAGTGTCCGCGTGCGAAAAGCGGTACTCACTGAGTACATCGCTGAACTGAGTGTCCGTGTGTGCAAACTATACGGTGACAAAGTAATACACGATGTCGTCACGCGGACAGATACCACCCGCCAGGATGGCAAGGATGGTTCTGTAACCCTTGAAAACGCAAAAGCCTAAAAAAGGAGCAGAGGAGTCAACCCCCAAAAATCTGAGTGTAGGCGCTACACCAGAAAAGCAAAACAACCCAGAAATCAAGAAGCGCGCTGATAGAGTTGAGGACGATACGAAAAAGGAAACGCGGCCAATACCCGACATAAGGGAACAAGCTAGCGATATAGAAAAGAGGGTCCTGGGGTTCTTCCCCGACCCGAGCAAGGAAGTTAATAAGGAGCGAACCGCAACGATAATGCGTTACTTTAAGGATATGAGAGACCTTGTGGAGGAGCTCCTGCTCCACTTCAGTTCTCTAGTCGAAAGGCTGGTATAAGCTAGAAGCTAGGAATAAGGAAGCCGCGATATTAAGCTCTGTAAGTCGCTGCAAGCCAGCAAGCGGCTTAAAAGGGCCGTTAATAAAACAACGAAGGCCGGGCCAAAACAGCTCTCATACGTGAAAAAGTGAAGATGAGCAGCAATAAAGTGGGTCAAATAGCGCTAAAAACACCAGGAAATGTAGTTATAAACGCTCGGAAGTGGAGGATGGTGAAATAAGAACAAGTGAAGAAGCGCGGTATTTACGCTGGTAAAGCCCCGTAAAATGGAAATGAAAGTCACAGCAGTTAGAAAAATAAGCGGCAACGGCGTAGTCGTGGAAACGACGAAGCCGGAAGTGAAATTGAAGGAGGCTGGCTCTTTTCCTGCTCTTCCAAACCATTCGGAGAGCACGGGTGCCATAGCGGTGCTAGCCGAACCATACAGAGTTCTGGATTCTCCGGACTGGGCCGGATATACGGACGAAATCGCTGTCACCTGGACATCAACGCCGGGGGCGACCGCCCACGGAGTCCTGCTGGAGCGTGGCAACGCATACGTCGCGCTCGAGAGGGCAGGAATGGTGGTGGTAGACGTGTACGAATCGCCCAACAGTAGATGAACGGCGTTCGAGGAGTTCCTGAACGGGCTTGGCGACTGCGTCAGGCGGCGCCTTCCCCGGCAAATGCTCGTCCTGGGAGATTTCAACGCTCACTTCACGGAATGGGGAAACCCCAAGACCAACGCGCGTAGCCGCGCACTGTCAGATTGGGCCGCGGATCCTGGACTCCTGCTAGTGAATAGGGGTTCGGCCAGTACCTGAGTGACGCAGAGGGGGTGCTCCGTCGTGGGCATCGCATGAGCCACCCCCGACGCTTTCAGACGGGTTTCAGGCTGGAGAGTGGCCGGGAGGGTGGAGACACTATCGGTCCACTTCTACATATTAATGGATGGACACACCTAAACCTGGAACGGCATTCACAGGTGATAGCCGCGGCCTTCCGAGGGGGTGGGACGTGTGCGCCCGTCACCAAAATGGAAGGTCAAGGAGAGGGAGGAAGATCTGCTTCGGGCGGCCTCCTCGGGGGCTACGGCCTCCCCTAGCATCAAATTAATCAATTAGGGAAATTTGCAAGATTGGCTCGATTAAGTGGATACGGAGTGTATTTTCGACCAGTCGCGGGGAGACGCGATCGCGAGGAAACACGTCAACGGGAGTCGTAAATTCCCGTTACGATTATAATTGTTGAAGGTCACCAATTCTAAGAAAACTCTACATCTGGTTTCTTTAACTTTCTCCAGCATATTGAAGCCATCGACAGCGTATAGACAAAAGACTGCGACGAAGGCAGGCCATAAAAAACAGTCGACAGGCAACGGTGGCTTCAAGGGTTTGTTCAGTTAGAGAGTAACACTGTTAGCGTGCGGATCTGGATCAGCTCANTATTTGTACTTTCACGTTTATATCTAAAATATATTTTTCCTACCTTATAATTTATCCACGCGTCTCTGTTCTATTTACCGAATAACCTCAACAATAATAATCGACGCCAAATAATAATTGTGCCATCGTGTAGTTTTAGTCGGTGAGAGTCCGACACTGATCTGTTGCTGCCGCAGCAGCGGAGTGTCCATGAGGATTTCTCCACGTACAAAAAAAAAGGCTGTGTGCACTGAGTGCGTCACTCATTCATTGCAAATGACTTTTTTAATGAGTATCTGGTGAGAGAATCGAATGGGTATCATTATCATGTCGTAGATAAATAAAAAATTAAAAAGCCTTATTCCATGACAAATTACAACAAATACGTGAAGGGCGTAGATCGCGCGGATCAATATCTATACTATTATTCAATTTTTAGGAAGACAAAGAAATGCACTAAATGAGTTGTTATATTTTTTTTATCAACAGTACACTTTTCAATTCGTTTAAGCATATACACTGCTAAGTGGAAAGAAGAATACGTCTAAAAAAATTTCCTGCAGAAAGTGATAATTTCGTGGATAGAAGATTGTGACTAAGGAAAACGATGAAGATTTATCTAGTACAACAAACACTTCTGAGCTGACAAGGAGAACATCCGGATTAGATCATCCAGGAAGACCATCAAATTTCGGAAAACATAAACTTATAAATATAGTGTCTAGTCGTCGAAGTACAAACACTCCAAAAACAATGTAGAGTTTACACAATTAAAAAAAGAAAAAAAGTAGAATATATTTTGTCTGTAAATTTTGCAATATTCCATTACATAGAGGCGATTGTTTTAAACGATATCACATTTTACAAAAAATATTAAACTATTATTTACTTGAAGAAAATCATTGTGTGGATTATGGAATATTCTATAAACATTAATCTGAAAACGATTCTAATAGATCAAATAAATATTAATACAAATATTATTAGTAGTTTCGCCAAGTTTGAGTTAATATTTCTATTGGTATGAGGAAAAGCGCATATATTCAAGCACGATATCCTAGAGTCTAAACAGAGCTGGCGTCAACGATGTATCTGCCTACCGAGTGAGAGGTGACAGTACATAGGATTTTCAACCGTGTGTGTGTGCGTGCGCGCGCGTGCATGTGGATAACGATAAGGTAAAGCGAATAATATGCATAGTGAATCTTTTCTTTCTTTTGTGAAGAGAGTTTTTATTTTTCATTCTTTTGATCTCTCTCGTTTCTTTTTTTACTTTCTTCTCTCCAGCGTCATATGAAGCGCACAAATGACCAAGTCTTTCCACGGTTCTCTCTCGGTTCGCTATATTTTGCGAATAAAATTGTACTTCAAATCCACTATATTCAAATATCTTTGCCTTTTCTTTCCCATTCCTCTACCTTTTTTTTTTTTTTTTTGTTTAACGTGGAAGAAATCCGCACGGACACCATGCCTGCTTCTGGGGGGAAGCGGCGTGGTAGTGCCGGACTCCAACCGACTAAAACCTCCACGATGGCCGTCCCGGCTGCGATCGAGAGAGGCTCGGGAACCGGTGTGAGCGACAACACCGCCCCCCACCCCCTGCGCACAAATAGCCTCCTCCAATGGGGCGGTTTACGATCACGTCACACCGCGCCTCGTCACCGTAGCCGCCGTGCAAGGCAGTCGGTTCCTTTACCGGACTGCTTGGCGGTACTACGTATATGCCAACACTACACGGAGTGGTCACCCATCCTAGACCACCCCGTTCCCGACGCTGCTTAACTTTCGTGATCTCACGGGAACGAGTGTATCCAGCGCGGCCAACGGGCGTTGACTCCTATTTCTCTACGTATATTTTAAATAACCCAGAGCGGTCGAGGTCCGTATGGAATCGATAAAGATTGGCTCCACGTAAAAGTAGGTATAAAGCTCAGGAGTTTGTCGTTTGGGTATTCAATTGTGTGTTCACTATCGTTATTACTCGCACTCCGCACATCGTAGTACAAATCGACAAATTTTTACAATTTACTAACTTATCAACCACAGTTGATAATTTTACAATCCACAGGAAAATGATAACATGCTCGATATTCTAGTTTGTGTTTGAAGATACATAAAAAATATATATATTTATACACTTCCTATACAACATATCTCATTGAACATGTGAAAACTCGCTAGTAGAACATAGGTTATGCAAATACATCTAATTCATTAATATATTATGAAAATTATGTAAAGAAATATAAATAGAAGATAAATTTGAGATAACAAAGTGATAGCACGCGCCATACAAAATATATTCTAGAAAAAATAAATGATTTCTTATATTAATCATATTAATATTTCATGCTTTACTTCCCTTGTAAAATATCTATTATATTTCGATGTACTCAGTTTTTTAATATTTTCATGTTACACTATATTATTCTTTCAGAGCTATATAATTTTACCTTTTCACTATTTGAAGTTTCGTTCCACGAAACGATTTCCTTCGACGAAAACCACGCCATACTTTGAAATACAACTTTTCAAAACATTTAATGTAAAAATAGGGAGGTCATAATCCGTGCTGATATATACATATTTTCCCATTTGGAGTCAACATCGCAAAAAGTTTCTTGTTGCTTAAATTTAATTTACGATAAGTATCTTCTGTTTGTTCTTCAGTCATAATCACGGAAATAAGTGGTCGAAGAGGTAGTGTGCATCGAAATATAATATAATATGCTCAAATATACTAGAAGTGCTAAAATATTCAACAAGGGCNGGTGGCATAGACGATCGTCATCGAGAACAGATGACGAGCAACGGTGTCATTGTAAGTAGCTTGTTTTTTCTTGTTCCCTATTTTGAGATTTAGCTTCCCTTCCTTACATTCATCAACTCTTTGTATTCTTCTTATTTCCCCTTCCTTTTTCACCCACTTGGGGTTCATTTCTTCACCCGGAGCAGAGTATGTAGCTGATCTTCATCGAACAAACCTGTCCGAACGTCTCACCACTTTACAGATACTTGCATATGACTATAATACGCATTCTTCGTTCGTCTATTTTCTAGATACGCGGGACAGCGTACTCTATATATTTAGTATAGTTTAAAATGATATCTTGTAGAATTCTCAAATCCGAATCGAAATTGTATTCGTGAGCAGTTACAGTTTTCGTACATGCATGTATGTATGTTTTCACTTAAAGCCTTTTTGTCTATGTGGCATCAGAGTTTTCTTTGCACGCTGTCTATTGACAGTTTCTAGTGCAGTGAGATCATATTTGAAGCTCTTGAAAAATTAGTGAATAAAATTATTGCCAAACAGATCGAGAGAAAAGGAGCGTTAGATATTACTCTTATTAAATTATCAGACGTTAAAAATTGTTTACTTTCCGTTTTTGCTATTTGTATTATTTTTAACATAATATTAACATTGACAATAAAATTCGATTGGGTTCGACATCTGTGCTTTAGTGATAAATAGTTGTTACGCAAAACATCTGTTCAGTTGAGACGTACTGTTGACTGTCACTTACAAATTGTATTATAATTTATAGCGAAGCTTTATAGCTGTGTTGCTTTTCCGGTGTTGCGCTTGCACTCGGATTTTGGGGGGTTGACCCCTCTGATGCTTTTTCGGGCTTTTGTGTTTTCAAGGGATGCAGAACCATTCTTACCTTTGCGGCGGGTAGCGTCTGCCCATGCGACGACATCTGGATTATTCTGGATCTGGAGGTGAAGAGGCTCTGCGAGGATCTGTGGGGAAGAACTGGTTCTCCAAATTCCATAATCCCAGGAAGTAGAGCCTCGGAGTTGTCATTATGTGAATACTTTCTTGTTTCACATGATCTAGTAAACCAACACTTCTTTCAACTTTTTTTTAAGAAACTCTTGAGGTGGTATGTCGTGATAGGTGCGGAAGGAATACTCAGACATATTCAACAATAAATATTTATTTCACAATGTGTTCTGGGTGTACACTGATGCGCAGAACTCGCGGTTATTATTAACGGTGCGCGATTCGCGGTTAATAGATCGGCTATTGGACAACGTGTTTTGATGCGACGGGACATCGGCGATGATTGCGCGAGATGCCGAAGGCTTGGATTGTTAATTAACTCGGAATGTGCAATTGTAATTGACTCTATGTAACAGACTCGGTGTAACAGACTCGGTGTAACAGACTCGGTGTAACAGACTCGGTGTAACAGACTCGGTGTAACAGACTCGGTGTAACAGACTCGGTGTAACAGACTCGATGTAACAAACTGACTTTCCGTCACGATGATGCTTCGAAGGAAAACTGTGTTGGGGTGTGTCTAAGGATGCAAGATCATCGGATTCGTTCAGTAAAGCTTTGGTTTGGAAAGTGAGGGAAATGTACGTCACTGTTTATTGGCTAATTTTGTGTTGGTCGTTGGACAAGGATGCTAGCTGCCCTTCAGAGGAGGTTGCTAGCGGGGAACGTCGTACGTGAGAGAAAGCAGATTTCTCGTGTGTTCCCGTAGTAGGTGGTAGACTTAGAGAATGATAGACAAAGACTATTTGTTTCTTCGGAGGACCTTAGCTAAAATAAATCCTAGGATTTATAGCGGGTCCTTAGGCTAGCTGAAAGTATTCGGTACGAATGTATCGACATCTGGCAATCATCTCGTCCGCCGGAAAAGGGTCTTTGTGCCGCGCGCCACGGGACAGATACTGTTGGAAAGATTACTGTCGAGTGCCGCCACAGTACCCCCTTACCAGTGATAACGTTTTTTTATTATGTATATTTTGTCATCGATAGATCTTACGTGTTACTTATTTAAGACCTGCCTGAAAATAATCGGGAAAGCGAACTCTCCTGCCCGAGCGCGTGGTGTACTGACTTCTTGAGTCACCTTCGCTTCGCTGTGCCCGCTCGGCGTTTTGCGTAGTTGTGGTTTTAAGCGGTATAAACATGTCGTGGGTTCCTGCGCTAGTTTCTAGTTGCTGTTGTTCGATGTCGTCGGATACAGTAAAAGCGGGTTTCAATCGATCTAGGGAGACCATTACATCTTTGTTATTTATTTTGATGGTGAAGGTCTTTCTTCCACGCTGTATAACCTGGTAAGGTACGTCGTAGGGTGGTTGTAAAGGGCCTCCGCTCGCGTCATGGCGTACAAATACGTATGGTGATGTTTCGAGCTCGCGGAACACGAAGGTTTTCTTCTCGCCGTGTCGCGTAATCGGCTGAGGCATGATTTTCTCTATTCATTCTTTTAAACGGTTCGCGAATTCCGAGTTGGGCTGTTGCTTCGTCGGTACGAAGAATTCTGTCGGCAATCGTATGCTGGTACCGTAAACCATTCCGGCGGCCGTTGCGTTCAGGTCCTCCTTGATAGCGGTTCTTATGCCTAGTAAAACAATTGGTAGGATTTCTACCCAGTTGCTCGTATTGTGACATTTTATTGCTGCCTTTAATTGTCGATGTAGACGCTCTATCATCCCGTTGGACGCGGGGAGATAGGCTGTCGTGCGTAGATGCTTAATGCCGANGCAACCGGCACAGTTCATTAAATAAGTTTGATTCGAATTGGCGTCCTTGATCGGTCGTTATTATTGCGGGCACGCCAAAAAGGGCTATCTATGTAGAAAGGAGGGTCGAGGCAACGGTTGTCGCTTCCATGTCGGCGATGGGAATGGCTTCAGGCCAACGCAAGAAACAGTCGATGCACGTTAGACAATATCTGTAGCCTTGTGAATATTGCATCGCGATAATGTCTATGTGTATGTGCTCGAACCGGCCTGCTGAAGTTTCGAATGTCCCGACGGGTGAGGATACGTGCCTGGTGACCTTGCATCGTTGACACGGGATATATTGTCGTGCCCAAGTCCGGCAATCTTTATTTACGGACGGCCAAATGAAACGCGCGGTTACCAATTTTTGCGTGGCACGTATCCCTGGACGGGAAAGTCCGTGGAGCGAATTAAATACGTCGGGCCGCAAGGATTTCGGTACGTACGGTCTTACAATGTCGTCTGATACGTAGCAGTATATTTCTGCGTCGTGATCAGGAAAGCGTATCTTCTTTAACCGTAACGCAGTTGTACCGGAGTTGACGATGTCGCTTAGTTCGTTGTCGTTTTCTTGCGCGGCGGCGAGAATTTGATGATCCACAGACTCCCCTATTGCTTCGATGCCTGACAGAGCGTCGGCTACGTTGTTATCTAGCCACTTTATGTAACGTATGTCGGTGGTGAATTGACCGATGTAATCTAGATATCGAAATTGTCGCGGCGAACATTTTTCTAGTTTTTGTCTGAACGCGTAGGTAAGAGATTTGTGGTCGGTATATATTACGAAGTTTCTGCCTTCTAAAGCGTGTCGAAAATGTTTGACTGCGGTGTATATTGCGAGTAGTTCGCGATCGTACACGCTATATTTTTGCTGAGCGGGGGTCAAAGATTTCGTTGCGAACCCTAGCGGTTGCAATTCGTTATTCGCGCGTTGTTGTAATACTGCACCCATTGCGTAGTCGGATGCATCTACCGTGAGGCTGATAAGCGCACCTGGTATCGGATGCGCCAGCATCGTGGCGTCCACGAGAGCACGTTGCGATTCGCGAAAGCTGTTGTCCGACTGTTCCGACCACTCAATGGGCGCGTTGCCCTTTTTCGCGCCTTTTAACAGGTCATTGAGCGGTTTAAGTGTTTTTGCGGCCCCTGGTATGAAACGTCGGTAGAAGTTTATCATACCGAGGTACCTACGTAGTTGCTTAGCATTCGCGGGTTTCGACAATTTTATAATCGCTTCGACACGTTCGGGCGGCACTTTCTCGCGCGTTCTCTGTGCTTTGCGTGGTTGTAACATAGTCCATCTTGCCGCGGCTGATCGCGGGAGCGAGGACGGTGGCGGAATTGCGTACGCGAACGCGATTGTGATCGCGATCGGCGATGTCCGTCGATTCTCAGCTCGGCTATTTGCGCTTGCATCAGTTCCATTCGGGCATCCATTCGTGTTAACCGATCGTTCAACGCGTTGAGGGCGGCTGCCACCGGTTCGCCTATTCCGCTGTTCTGTCCAAGTGGATGGGTTACCGCAGGTAGCAGGCCTAAGATGTCACTGCTAATTTTTCTTCTAGTTTTTTGTGCGTGGAAATAAAATCGGACTACGGGCGCCGGGAATCGAACGTTCGAAACCAAAGACGCTAACAACTGCGCCACCGTGTCCGTTACGTAGTTAGTGTCGAGTGGCGGTATTTGTTGTCGAGTGCCGCCACACGCTTTTGAATCGTACAACATTTTCGATCGATTGCAATCTCTCTCACAATTGCATAGTTTTATTTGCGAATATTACACAAGAAAATATTTCGTTTTTTCGTTCGGACAAACTGCAACTTGATATTATTTTATATTATTGTTGCTTGATCACATTGCACAATTTTTATGCCAAGAGAAACATGTTAAAATTCTACACGTAATTTCTTTAGAGATNGGCTGTACATTCAAATCATACAAATATATTCGTCTATAAAATGATGACAATTTCCATAATTAGAAGATTGGTGTATGCTGCGTTTCATATCACGCAGTAATAATTAGCTCCATTTCTTCCAATGACGTTATTACAGAAATTCATACTAACCACATGGTCATCTGATCCAAGAGCACGAACGAAAGAATTCATCCGTCATTATTTTTTCCTCTTATATATCTATAAGTATCATTTCTCCACTACCGAGCATGTGCATATTCTAAGCATATCACGTGCATCTTCTTTTCATTTCCGTCTCAGAGTTCGTAACGCAAGTATATCATTTCTAATCTTTCCACTTTTTCTCTTCTTTTCTTTTATCTCAATTATCGTTTAGTTCTGCAGGATTCTTAGGAATTTCGTGGATACTCTACAATATCGCCCATCTAAGGCATTGCAGTCAAATTATTTTTCATCACTAAATACATCCTTTCTTCAATACTTGCTACACTGCATAACGTACTTTCGTAATTTCCATAGTTTTTCTATACGGTGAGAGAAAAACAGTATCCAGTGTTTCAGTGTTGGATGTTTCAAATGTTTACATCGTTGCGAAAAACGTTGATCGTTTAATAAAAGATCGTGTAATAATACCTACTATTTTAGCATATCCTTTTTCGTTAATGCTGTCGATTGCGCTCTGCACACCCTTGTGTTATATTTTACAGGCCTTTCTAAGGATTGTGCTACCATGTTTCAATATCTATTAAAAAATTTTGTAATTTTTATGACGATATAGTTATCTGTAATTTATATATAGTCTTACATCGATCGACTAATTGATTTCCTTGCAAAATTTAGTGAGAAATAAAACAATAAAATATTTTGTAGAGATATACGCTATCATTTTGCTTTCAAAGCAACTTAACAGTTATCAATAAACAATACGACAAGATTCTATTTAGATTTCCTTCTATAACTTTTATATCTTTTCTGCATGTATATAATTTATAAAATATAACATTTAGAAAATATAAACCCATAAAACATATAATATTGAGAATGTTCTCATTTCTCCTTGTACCGTACATCAAACGTAGTGTCAAATTATACTTCAATCAATAAAAATATAGCAGCAGAAATGGAGAATGTAAATAACCCATGGGAGAAAGGAGGGTATCCCTTGTGAAGAAACCACACTCTCATGACCTATTGTCTCAGTCTCAAGTAACTAGAAGTGGTTAGAATGAAATAATTGCGTAACTGCAACGCCTTTTTTGCATATTTCCAAGTTTAGACATTCAAGAATATGCCCTCAAAAGAATTTTTCAAAATTTCAATTATTTTTTGAGTTACAGCCATTTTTGTGACGCGGCATCTGTTCCGGTCCGACAGGAACAAATGAACAGTAGACGGTTGACTCGGCCCAAGTACCTACATATGAATACCCTCATAAAATCTTTATTGTATTTTATCCCTTTTTAATGTATTTTTAACTCAATAATTCAATTAGAACGATGTTTGGTTCTGAAACCTAAGATAATAACGAATCGTTAAACTCTTTAATATGGACTTCTACTCCGAGGCACATCCACGCACGAACACAGACAATTCAAATTTCCACTTTTCTCGTAGTATGTATTTTTAATGAAGGTTTTATACCCATATTAAAAATCTTAAGTGTCATAGGAATCAAGATTGGCCCAAAAGCTCATGCGTTCGCAGTCAGGCGAAACGAAGTTCGCATCGAGCGCTCTGAACTTCGAGCTTCAGAGGCATCAAAGAAAGCCAGAACTGCTCGTCTCCATGAAAGAACTTCGGAGAATGAGCAGTTTGAAGTAAAGGAAGGTTTCTTGTATAGAGCAGAAATCGCCGATTAAAAATATGTAAATGTGCTGTACCATTCTATGAGTAAAATTGCCGGAAACTTATCTCAAAACTTTAAACGCGTTTTTCTCGAAACTTTTCTTTCGAGTTGGCGTGCGCGATATCTCAAGTTCTAAAGTTCGAATGTTCTCTTTACATTAGTCCATTGCCTCAACCACGCTGAAATCAAAATTCTTAACTTTACTATTATTAAATAATTTGGAATTGCCAAAAAACATGCGTAAACGGAAACTTTTTCTTCAAGCGGTCGCCATTTTGTGAAAAAATATTATGTTGACTTTTTCGAGGTTCAGGCTATAGCCGCATCTATACTAATTAAGAATCCATACGACTTTTTTGCTTCAGATGACCAGAAGGGTTGAAATCATGCACGCCAGGACACCCTTTTTTTGGACCTCCCACTCTGTCAGCTTATAACTTTGTGAATTTTGAATTTTTTCGGTTAATTTTTTATATAATCTTAAAATATCAATAAACAAATGATAAAAAAATGGATAGTAAAAATATTCTTTGTTTCGTTTGTACAGAGCTTCAAAAACCGCCCGAAATTCATGTCTCTAAACTAGAATACCCCCTTAAATTTATAGTGTCCCGAATTATGTAGTTGTAAGTCAATCCACAGGCTTATGTGGACAAAGTCTATTTGAAATAAAGATAAAAATGACAACTCTAAATAATGAATCACATTAACTATTCTATTATTTCTATTTTGGAAATAACATAGGAGGAAGGTACTCATATGTCGGGGATGGAAAGACACCGGAGCCTTCCCTTGGAACTTCGGGAAAACTCCTTAATACTGTAATCTAGTTTCTAACGTAGCTGTAATTAAATAAATGTCGTCGTCTAATCGAACTGTATTTGTTTGAGATTTATGATAGTGAGCTTGGGCTCGAGGCGACAACCAGTCGCCGAACGTAGCCGCGGTCAAGGGATGAACGTTTTGTCTAACAAAGGCATGGAAGTAATTCTATAGCTCTCCTTAAAGAAATAGCCGTAGCGGCACGCAGCAGTAAACATTTCAACAGTTTCTGTCCCGCGGCTCGCCACACGCAGTCTCTACCCTTCGGGTAACATGATTCCCAGATGTCAACGCATCTTCACAGTATATGCTTAGATAGTCCGAGGACCCGTTATAAATCTTAAGATTTAGTTAACTAAAGTCCTTCAAACAGACAAACAGTTTTTGTTACAACTACGGGAAGATAGGAGAAATCTATCTCTTCCACGAACGACGCTTCCCGCTAGCAACTTTCGCTCAAGGGCGGCTAGCATTTTTTTCTAAACACCGATATGGAGATTGACCAATTAGCAGCAGCGCCAATTTCCCTCACCTTCCGCACGAAGGCTTTCCTCGACGAATCCGAGGATCTCGTCTCCTTAGACACACCCCATATAGTTTTCCTCGGTGGCATCACCAAGACGGAGAGTCATTCTCTTGTGCGATCTCATTGACGAAAAGAATACTGTCTTTATGATGAGTGAACATTTCACGGTTTATTAAAAGAGTCAGACTTGAACTTTGTGAGTGCGTACTACTATCATCCCGTTGACCGCGGATTCGTTGCCGAACCTAAGTCCACTGTCATTAGTACTACGAGCGCCTAATCACCGCCGTTAATTGTTAAATTTGTCATATCGAGACTTGTGTTAATAAATCCTTCATTGTACCACGACAATGGATAAATCCAGCGGAAGTTCATTTAACGCCCACAACCCCAATCCTACCGATAACCCGACATATATTTTATATTAAAATTAACTAAATTATTTTCAAATGATTTTCTATTTTAGAGCCTTTGGAAGTTAATTTATTCAAATAGAATATCAAATTATTTGGATTTCAATATTAATTTTGATTATAAATATTGGAATCGGGACTCAAGCATTGCGATTATGCAGAGATAGAAATGATTCTATTCCTCGGAACTGAGATTTTAGATGTGTCAAATACAGAAAAAGACAACGTGAGTGAAACAGAAAGAAAATAAGTAAATATAATTCAAATTATATCGGCTGTGGTGTCATTTTAATCAGAAAGATCTCACAAATACGTTAGTAAGAATTTAATTAAAAAAGAGGACGAAAATAAACGAATTCCACTTTGAAATTAATAGCTACATACTTTGTTTCAGTGCTATCTAGCATTGGATCTGTTTCAACCGTTCGCGGAGAGAGGCGATCGCGAGATAGCGCGTCAATGAGAGTCGTAAATTCTCGTTACGATTAAACAATCGGCGCCACGAACTGATTGATCCCCTGTTTCTATTACGAGAATAGAGGTGGTTGGATTGAGTGCAGACGAGAAATTACACTTGCTTGCTTTGTTAACAAAAGCTTAACAACAACATAGTCAACAATTTCAATCAACGATTAACAATTAAGTTTTGTAAACGTGTTTGCTTCTAGCGGATTGTAAAGACGATAGAAGGAACGAGATCTTTCGTACTTCGTAGTTTGAGAATGACTGACTTTTGTTCGAAACCGCGGATTCCTTCCTTAGTTGGCCTTCGATATCCCTACTACACACGCGTTTATTAGATGTACCACGGCGGTTGCCGCGTATGCGTTCTTCCGTGAATTCGGCGAAAGGAACGTCGGGATATCGATGGTACATTAAGCACGTCGGTATTGCGCTTTGACGGCATAGTTTTGTAGCGGCACTCGACAAGCCAAATACCGCCACTCGGCTCTAACTAAAAGAGCGGACACGTGGCGCAGTTGTTAGCGTCTTAGATTTCGAACGTTCGGGACCCGGGTTCGATTCCCGGCGCCCGTAGTCCGATTTTATTGCCACGCACAAAAAAATAGAAGAAAAATCAGCAGCAACATCTGCAGCCCCCAGCCGACAACTACCCTCTGGACCAGGTCCAACCAGCTTACCGACAACAACAACCACCGCTATCACGGTCAATGGAGACGACACATCATCCACCTCAGTTTTTTGTACCGCTAAGCCGTTGGAAAGTTCCGTGGTCGATGCCGCCACAAATTAAAATTTGGCTGAACTACTCGACTAGCGAAATGATTGGTAAACGTAACAAGATCATATTGCACTAATCGACCGTAGCGGACCGTCGAGTTTCGTGGTGCGTCGAGAATCTCCCACCATTGGTAGAGATGATGACGCAATTACCGAGAGACTCTTTTTTTAGCAATTATCTGAGATTTCTGTTGGTTATAAGCAATAAATAAAAAGATGTAGTAATTCTTGTTGTAGTAACTATTTAATTTAATTCATTTCTATCTGAGGAAGTTACGTTATATTTCGGATTGAACTCTTAAAAACTGATCGTTACTAATTAGACAAAAGAAAATAAAATCAGCGTTCACTTGTACTAAATAAATGGTTGCCGTGTCACTCTCCCATTCATATTACAATTCATGTTGTTGAGGTTATTCGGTAAATAGAACAGAGACGCGTGGATAAATTATAAGGTAAGAAAAATATATTTTAGATATTGTAATATCGTGAAAATTACGAATATAAATTTTTCCGATTATTACAATTTATTAACATATAATTATATATACAGGTATAAGGTGAACAGAAAACGATGTTTGTTTAACCGAAACCAAATGCGATAGTCTTATTTTACTCGGATCCCTCTCGCGACTCCACAACTCTAACAACTCTACAACTCAACCACTCTATAACTCAACAACTCTGCAACACTCACGACTCGCTCAGTTCTCTCGACTCGACTCTTCGATGTCTCGATCAACTCTGACTCTCGCAACACACATACTCTTTTGTTCGCACACTCTGTCCTTTCGGTCGTCCTGCCTTAAAAACATGGAATCGTCCTTCTGCTTCGCGTTGTCTATCGTTTTTCTTGTATCTATGTAAGGACTACGTGACNTTTAGTCACGTAGGCACTCTTAAACATAAACCAACCACACAAGAATGACTCACACGGTTTTTCTAGTTTTGACCGACCTCTAGTTCAAATTATTTCGCGATACTACAATATAAACGTGAAAGTACAAATATGAGCTGATCCAGATCCGCACGCTAACAGTGTTACTCTCTAACTGAACAAACCCTTGAAGTCACTGTTGCCTGTCGATGGCTTCAATATGCTGGAGAGAGTGAAAGAAACCAGATGTAGAGTTTTCTTAGAATTGATAACCTTCAACACATGTAAGGAGTATTTCCAATATATTCATTAATTTTTGCAGTCACATATCACGCGTACGCATTCACTTGTCAAAATAATCCAACAATATACGTACTTCGAAATCCTATACAAATCCTCGCATCAATGCTGGTGTTCCTCAGGACAGCGTGTTAGTGTCCACTCTTTACGCTACAGATACACGATGATGACGCAGCTATATTAGCTACCCACGATGATCCTACAATAGCGTTTCAATTATCACAAACTCACATTGAAATACTCGAGGAGCGATTATGTTACGTCGCGCAAGACATCTGCACGCCATCCCGCGCCGCTTGACCGCCAGCGGCCTGCGTGCCGTCCTTCCGACCCTTAATAAATCCAAGGACCCGCCGGAAAACGTAACTTTTAGCAGCATTGTTTCGAAACATGTGTTCTGTCGATAGCCGGTTCTAGAAAAGTCCTTGGGTTTATTATGCGCGCTTAAACAATCACGGAGAAAGCGGGTAGTAGCCTAACGCACAAGAGAAATGTGTCTAACGGAAATTTCGAGTTTTCCCTTAAAGAAGGCAGCAACTAGCACCATTGGTAGGAGGTTCCGTCCCCTCTCTTCACTCGTTAATGTCGAAAAACCAATGGATATCGTAGATCGTTGCCCTCACCTTACCCACGAAAAGTGTGAGCAACGAATCCGTTTTGCTCACTCAAAAACCACACCCACACCGAGCTTTCCTCCGTAATTGCATGAGAGCGAAGAGACACTTCTTGTCCAACAGTTTGTGATTAACAGTTAAAATCTCAGGTTCGTGTCCAAGTCGAAAAGTCTAACAGTCTAACAGTTATAGTTCTATCTACTCGGTCTCGTCAGTCTTTGTAACATATTCTTATTAAGCGTTGGTGTATTAAGTTGTTGGAAATATATAAATTTTATAACCCTGCGAACCACAGCGTTATACCTCAACAATCACCCCTATTATCTTAACGGAAATCAGGGGATCGATCTGCTCGTGACGTCGATTATTATAATCGTAACGGGAATTTACGACTCCCGTTGACGTGTTTCCTAGCGATCGCGTCTCCCCGCGACTGGTCGAAAATACAGACTAAATAAATAGAAATTAACTGAAAATATGGATAAATGCAACTTCACTATATTTACATTAAGGAAAGGTACCACACCTCTTATCATACTCAACCACCACATCATACAGCAAATCAAAACCGTTAGATAGTTAGGTCTTTTCCCGGACCATCTACATCCAGACAAATTTATTTGGAAATAACACATAAATAAAGAAATCGGGCAAATCAGACTCAAAAGGAAGGAAATGTACCGACTCACTGTAGACATTGTACCAGTAAACTACTATCAGATAATAAACTATCACTGCATAAAACAATTATGAAGCCTATTTGAACTTATGATATTCGACTTTGCGGTATGGCAACTAAAAGTCATACTGAAGTTCACTATGAATGTTCGTGAAAACCAGAAATTCATTCGAAGAATAGAAAAGCACTGATCTGGTATATGATAAATTATAGAACAGGTGCTAATAAGGTCGATGTAGATTAGCGGTGAATTCGCATATAGTACGGACATTGTACACATTTATATTATACAGAGTATTTTTTCAAATTATTCTTTCAGATAACAATTCCGATGAAAACAGTTCTTCTTGTACAAAAGCAACAAAGCTTTTTCGTAAGGTTTCTCGACATATCGGTCACGAAATTGTATTTGACAAATCAATGAAAATGCCTCGTTCAAAAGACAATCTTTTTTCAAACGATGAAATCAAACGCAAATTTATCTTCATGCTTTGTGGTGAATTTCACATTGCTGGATTTGTAACCAAACAGGCCAAAGAACATGCTGATACTTTGATTATAAACACAGCAAATCGATTTTCTAATGAAAATAAATCCGTTATCATTATCGAATAAGATATTGATTTGTTAATGTCATTATCACGTTCGACCAGCTCGTCGAAAACGACAGGACCGAGGAAAAACTGGAGCAAGAAAGAGAAACGGATAATCCGAACTTATTTAGTGATTAAGCTCAATTATGCGGATCAATGTACCAGAATCCTTTATTTTGTTCTTTATTTTTTAAAATACTTCTAATTTCACAAATAAATTTGGAAGATATACAGAATAATTATATTTAAAATAATATAAATTGATAGTCTCATGATTTTCGCGTTCTCAATTTAGTTTTCGATATATTTATCCGCGAATCGACGAACGATATCTGCTGCTATATATCGATTTCTCCAAAATCTGAGATTTAATGCGCGCAAACTTCACTTTAGGGCAAATAAAATTATTATCATGTAACTACTGTGGAGGAAAGGGGCCGCGCCTTTGGCAAGCTTGAGAAGTGCTTATCCAGCGGCTACCAAACGCATGTAAGTGCCGCAATAATTACAAAAGATGAGGTTAGAAAGGAGGTAAGAGTGAGAACTTTGAGTGCACTCGTAGGTTACACGCGAAATGGTCGGCATAAAATAATAATTGTTCTATTTCGAAAAATAATATCAATTATTAATTCGTTCAGTATTTGTATAATTAACTTGTTTTTATTTCAAGTAAGCTNATTAAAAAGACTAACCCAAACGCAATACATTGATAACATTTATATTTAATTGGTTTACAATAGACATTTCTTACAGCCTATGCAGTTGTGCACGGGACATTAAGTTATCCCAATTCTCGTTTATATATACTATAAACAGAAGGTAAGGGATAGATTTGTGGTGGATTTGGGCAACCAATACTGACCCATACATTGCCTCAGACACACAACTATAAGATGACTACACTATAGTACTATCGACAGTTATTTGCGAATATCTCGGATACTAAGGCCGATCGCTGGTTATATACATAGGAAAAAATTATTCTGTATGTTGAACTTTACAATATATTCCAAACACATTGAAATCGAAGAGGAAGTATTTTTTCTACAAGTCCACTCACTATCATATGTTTATTTATGGTTTAATTCAGTACCTATGTATATGTTACGTCGGGCGACACTCTACCTAAACCAGGCCGCACACCACGGGCAACATGGCATCCAGATGTCTACACATCCTTACTGCGTACCCTCAATAGCCTTAAGGACCTATCATAAATCTCAGGAATTTTCTAGCTAAGGTCCTTCAGACCGAATAAAGATCATTTTATTTCAAGGGTTCTTTACATTAGTGTTTACTACGGGAAGACACGGGAAAGTTAGTTTCTCTCACGTATGATACTTCACACTAGCAACTTTCTGTCGAGGGCGGCTAAGACCCTTCATAGTCCACCAACCTTCTTTCATCCAATCAGAAGCAATGTCTACTGCCCTCACTTTCCTAACCAAAATTGTCATTAACAAATCCGATGGTCCCTTGCGTTAGACACACCCATCGCTAGCTTTCCTCCGACACAGCATCGTCACTTTAACTTCACTTATTCTTCATCGTTAGAATAGGCAACATGTCATCACCGCGTTTCTACTCTTAAATCAATCACTCACTTTACTCATACATACGCACCAGTGTAATTATCTTCTTTACAAAGTTGTTGGAATAAACGTTAATTTATACCTGTTAATTCAGTGTAAACTCAACTGAACCACCCCTATTAACGTAACTGAAATCAGAGGATCGATCAGTTGGTGACGTCGATTATCTAATCGGAACGGGAATTTACGACTCCCGTTAATGTGCTTTCTCGCGATCGCGTCTCTCCGCGAATGGTCGACCTAAACATATGGGATGCAATTTTGAGCGTGAGAAACCTGTCGTTCTATAGGACATAGTAATAATAATTTTAATTACATTACAAAATAATATAATGTTCAGACAAAAATGTTTACAAAGGAAAGTAGCAAAAAAGAAGTGGATGAAATAGCGAGACAGGTTGCAGAAAGCATTAACACTAAACCTACTGACATTTCGTGTATACCTATTCTTACCGTGTGCGGTCAAATTGACCGGTGATTAAAGAAATAATAATTTTTATGATTTACTTTGATTCGACCGTTCGCGGTGAGACGCGATCTCGAAGAAGCGCGTCAACGGGAGTCGTAAATTCCCGTTACGATTTGAATAATCGACGCCACGAATAGATCGATCCCCTATTTCGATTAGGATAATAGGGGTGGTTGAGTGAGTATAACGCCGACTTTAACAGGTTATAATATATATATTTCCAACAATTAAATAATTTCAATATTGGATACAATTGTGTGTATGTTGGCTGCCAAACTACGAGTGTGTACGGCCTGAGACTCTTTTCGTGTTGGCGACTGTGATGACTGATTGTTACTTCTGTTGATTGACTCTGACTGCTGAGCTTTCTCTTCTGTCGATTGACTGACTGTTACTGTTACTCGGACTGTTACTCGATTGACCCTTCGCTCTCGTGTCATTACGGAGAAAAGCTCGGCGTGGGTGTGTTTTAAGTACGAAGAAAGTGGTTTCGTTGCTCACACTTTTCGTTAGGAAAGTGAGGGTAACGATTCGCGATGCCCATTGGTTATGACCAACGTTAATGAATGAGAATAGCTGGAAGAAGCCTCCTACCAACGTGGCTCTTGTCTTCACGAGAAGAACACAATTTTACCGTTAGGTCACTACCCGCTCTTTCGGTAATTTGTAAGAGCGCACAATAAACCTAAAGACTGTTCTAAGCACCATCCATAAACAGAAAATACTTGCAGGATTAGAGATTTCTGCAAGTTAATAAGATTAAGTTTTAAGAATGACATTAAAAAAATTATGTTTATGGTGGTTCTTTAAGTTTATTGAGGGTCTGAATAACGGTAGTGGACCCTTGACGGCCAGACAATGACGGCGCACGGACTACCCCACGCGACGTAACTATAATATTTTAAAATGATACGAATTCCTTAGAAGACGTATCGGTCAATTCCATTATAGAAAAGCGCGTAATAGTAAGGATGTTACAAATACTACTTTTTAAATTTAGCCTTGGATTTACTATTATTTGTGTCGTATTGTTGTGTGTATTTTCATAGGCGTAACAAATTTAATTAAAACGCACTAGAAACTAATACTGGCACATTATGTAAAGTTTGTTTCAGTCAATGGTAACGTTTCGTTGTCGAATTCTGGCCGCATCTTGCGCGACTGTTGATAACGTCTAACTAATAAAGGTGAATTTCGCGAGATTATCCACAATTTGAAAACACGGTCCTGCGGTGCTCGCGTGGAATAATATTCTGCGTTAGTGTGCGCCAGTCGCGAGATCCACGTGCCCTTCCCGCTCGATCGATACTTAAATTTATTATGTCTCACTTGCCGCCGTGGGACCGTGGTATGTTACCGCCATTGCCAGTTTTGACTTTGTATCATTCAAAACTTCACCGTAATAAAACTGTTCCTGAATCAAATAAAAAACTGATTCCGAATTGAACTGAAAAGTTTGTTCCTTTGTCTGTGAAGATTGCGCGTGATGTTCCGAATCTGCTATTGTTGTGGCTCCGGTGTTCGGTGTCGCAACAGATATGCAGTTTTTGGTTAAGTTGTCTTGTATCGTTGGTATGTGGCAGGTTCTTCTGTATATTGCCTGCAACAATCATCAGTTGTGGAATTTTCGCTCTTACCAACTTTTGTATCTCGCAGCTTTTGCATTTTCTGATTAATTCTTTTTCATTATTCCTCATCGTTTTTCATTCCTCGCCATGAATATCTTACTCTGAGGCATCATTAGGTTTTGGTGATTCGTTCATATACTGCTATGTGTTTCTTCTATGAACTCTTTTCGAATATCCTCTGGAGGTGCCATATTTGATTCCTTATATGGAGTAATTTCGACGTTGGTGTTTTAGAGTATTTTTCAGATGACAGTTTAGTATTTCTGAATGATGGGTTGATTCTTTCCCAATATAACGACTGTTGTTCTCGTTTCTTTGAGTATAGTTTTCAAGTTTCGTAGTACTGTGACGATATTTTCGTCCTTCAGTTCTTCAAACATATATTTTATGACAAATTTATTTTAGATTCACGGAAAAAATTCTGAACGACTGAATGGTAGTGATGATTATTTGTCCTTCCTGCGGATTCTTCTTAGCAGGTGACTCCAGAGAAATATTTATCGCTATAAAGGGAAACCATTTACATTTAATATGTACATTTAATATTTCTCCGAATATGTTTATGTTACGGGGCTCGTGATTGTCTTCTTCTTCCTCAAGTTGTGAATCTTCGGAGAGTGATATATCTGTATCAGGTTCTTAGTAATCGGGAATAACACTTCTTATTGAGATATGTATAATTTTGTGTGCTGGACTAGGTTAAATGCATAGTAGAGATATTTGTATGTGGGTATCAGCGTGTGGAGGTATGTGTGTGCGCGGTGTCTGAAAAACAGACGAATGTAAACAGTTCGATCGGTTAACAGTCGATTAAAGGTCGGGTATGGAAGAAGGTGCTGATACGCGTGCAAGTGTGTATCGATGAATATTCTAGAAATCGTTTATAAAATATATATCTACGTTAATATTAATCTCAAGTGTAAATTCAATGTTTCCATAACAATATTTCGGCCATCAAGATCCACAATTCTCAACACTTCTCAACTGCGTTCAAGTACTTTCCAGAATTTGTGGAGTCTATATTCTTATAGGCTGAGGAGATAGACGAGATTGCGGGCTTCGATCGTGTGATTTCTCCATTTCACTCAATGGGTTGGGATTTTCAAGTAAAGTAACTTCTTCGGCTTCTCCTTCATCCAATGTTATTGGACCCCTTTGTGAATTATTAGTATTTTATTTACTGTTCAGATTTAACATGAGATGACTGTTGGTTAGTGTTGCGTGTGCTGGGGAGCACGAGGCGGGTACGGGTTCTCAGGGCGTAGGACCATGCCCTGGGAAACCCCGATGAATCTGATGTTCTCCTATAGCCGGGTGGTGGCTGCTCGGCGCCTTTGGCACCCGCCAATTGCCGATCCAGTGCGGAGAACTTCGGAGAAGTTGGTGGGCCCATATCTGCCAAGACCACTCACCTCACCTTCTTGTGGGGCTCCCCGTCGCCCTGCACCGGTCTTGACCGGGGTAGGGTGCGAAAGAGTGGGTGTCACCAGGATGGAAACCCTTGTTGATGTCCTCGGCGACATTAAGATTCATGGATAGCAAGACGAGCCAAAAAATCGTTTACGGTGCAGGGGAGGGATACCCCGTACCGGCGCAGCCGCGGGCTGTAAAGCGGACCCCGCTGTGTCGTCACCGAGTAACCTTGGCCGTCCGGGGGTGGGCCACCGGCTGCCGGTCGCGTTCAAGCGTCTGGCGAGGCAGACACGCGAACCGAGGGGTCTCGGGAGGGTCGGAGGAACCCGACGTTATGAACACCGCGCCAGGGACTGCTGGGTATGAAGGCAAAGTGTTCGGTGTGCACAAACTTGGAACGGCCCGTGTCGCACCCTATGTGGTCGCCGGCATGCAAACCGCCGGCCCGTAAGAACAGGACCGCACAGGAGGCAAGGACCGTTCCAGGAGACGGCGGGGACGCGGCGACGAGGAAGAAAACGACGCCGTCGTCAACTGCCCCCACGAAGGCCAGAAGAGAGGACGGAGAAACCGGGTGCACTGACTGCGAGTGGAAAGGCCCGGAGGAGGCTATGGAGACGGAGCCTTCCCCGATGTGAGCGGAAGAAGAAGAGGACAATTGCTCCTGAAGTTCAATCTTAACAGCTCCCGCCGGGCTCAGGACTTAATGTTCCAGAGCCTGGTGGAGCGGTGGATCGGTCTGGCAGCGGTGTCCGTGGTAATGGGGCGGCCTGGCCGTGGTGGCCGTTTAGATGTCGCCCGACATCAGCCGGACGGAATACGCCTCCTTCCTGGACAGACTCGCGGCTTGCGCGAGGCGTTTGGGCGCCTGTCCGAGATTGGCCTTCGTGGAGTTCAACGCTCACTCAACGGCGCGGGGCTCCCGTAGGATCAACGGAAGGGGGTGCGACGTGCAGGATTGGGCGGCCGCACTCGACCTCCGGCTTATGAACCAGGGGTGACCCGCACGTGCATGGCGTGGCGGGGCGAGCCCATAGTGGACCTCACGTGGGCAAACCCTGCCGCATCTACATCTTGATGGAGGAGGCGGTTGTTGGTGCGATAGGCGACCGTTCGTTCGGTGCGCGCGAGCCCACCGGCCCACCGGGAAGGAGAAGAAGATTCCCGCGGTGGGCGGCGACCCACCGCGACGAGGACTTCATGGTGGCGGCCGCTATAACCAACGCCTGGTCGGAAGAATCCCCGACCGACGAAGACGCGGAGGCGGGAGCAATCCGGCTGAGGCGCGAAATGCACACGATCTGCGATTCGTGTACGCCGCGGTCAGGAGCCCCGCGCCGCGCTGGCGCGGTGTACTGGTGGTCCGAAGAGATCGCTCGTCTCCGCGAGGCATGCGTCCGCGCTCGGCGCCGGTACACCAGATCCCGCCATAGGCGGCGGGAGGACGAAGCCACGGTGGTGCGGCTGTACGAGGCCTACCACGTAGAGCGGAGGCTCCTGCAACAAGCCATCAAGGAGGCAAAGAAACGGGCTTGGACGAGAGTCTGGCCAGCCTCGACTCCCATCCCTGGTGGCGCCCTTATGATATGGTATTGAGCAAACTCCGTCTATGGACGCCTCCCGCAACAGAGAGCATTGACCCTCGGTTCCTGCAGGAGGTTGTCTGCACCATGCTCCCGGGAGCGGCAAGCTGGGAAGATTGCAGTTTCAACGATGAAGAGGAGCAGGAGCCTCAACCGCCGGAAGAAGAGCCACGGGACACCGCGGGAGCCCGGAACCGAGGGTCACCGAGGAAGAATTGGCCGAGGCTGTCGGGAGGACCGGAGCGCGGAAAGCTCCGGGTCCCGACGGAGTCCCGGCCCGCTTATGGAAGGACGTCGCCGGCGTATTAGCCCTGAAATTAATGCGTCTCTTCAACAGATGCCTGTCTCGGGGTGAATTCCCCGTTTCGTGAAAGGAGGGACGTATGGTCCTGCTGCCGAAGCCGGGACGCTCTCCGGACTCGCCTTCCGCCTTTCGGCCAGTGTGCCTTTTGGATGAGGCTGGTAAGCTACAGGAGAGAGTGATGGCGGCCTCGAGTCGCATTTGTCCCGGAGTGATTCCGGACTGCACGACAGCCAGTGTGGCTTCCGGAGGGGATGGTCTACGGCCGACGCTGTCGCTCGTGTCCGCTCCCTGGTCGAGGGGGCCGAGCGACGTGGCTGCGTGGCGTTGGCCTTGTCGCTAGACATTGTCAACGCCTTCAACAACATCGCCTGCAACAGGATATGCCGGGCCCTCGAGTTTCATCGAGCATACCGCTCCATTAGGGGATGCGTTTTGATCCCCTTGGGGGGGGGAGAGGTCGCTCAAACCGGTTCCCGGACCTCTCGATCCCAGCCGGGACGGTCATCGTGGAGGTTTTAGTCGGTTGGAGTCCGGCAATCCCCCCCCCAGAAGCGGCCTGATTTCCGTGCAAATTTCCTCCACGTCAATAAAAAAAGAAAGAAAAAAAAGCAAAAAAAAGTGTTGAGTGTGCTATTAGAGTAAATGAATCGTATGAGTTTATATCGCCTTCCATGTGGATTAGAGGAACAGTACACCAAGATATTTCGTTGTTATGTTGGTTGCTTTCTCGTGAATTTTTCCTCTTTCTACGGATAGATGTGGCCCTGTTATTGGTCCTTCAGTCGAATTGCTAGGAAGTACGCTCTATGTAAACCTTCCTTGATTTCTTTCCATTCCTTAAACATGATAACCGGTTTATCTTGGATAAGTGCGCTTTGAATTCCTTATTTTTGCGAGCTATTAAAAGAAACACACTGAATTACGAGACAGCACGATTGCGTTCTTGTTTCGTTTTCCAGGTTTGAGTATGATATTGTATTTGTACTCTAACAGCATTAATTTCCATTTAACCAATCTTGCAATGGGATTTTTGACTGAATATAGTTAGACTGAGGGTCGATAGTGGGTGATGAGTGCAAATTTACTAACACAAAAGGTCGGAAATATTGCGTAGCATATATCATAGCCAGGCATTCCTTATCAGTTGCTGAATAATTCTTTCCGACTGAGTATAAATTGCGAGAAACATATGGAAGCGGTAAATCGGGTCCAATTTCATCTCGGCTCAATACTGCGCTCAATATTTGTATGATCTAAATCGTCGGTAATAATAAAAATTGGATGGTTGAAATCTGGACAATGTAGTATTAGTTTTATTCGTCTTGCAGATTTTCNAAAGTGCTTCTACTGTTCACCGGTCCATTTTAAACGGATTCCTTTTTCTAGCAGCGGAATCAATGATTTTGCGTTAATAAAATAGTCTCTGATAACGATGATAATATGTGACTTGTCAATCCTAAGAATTGTTAGATGTCCTTGGATTCTGACTTTGGAGTAAGAAAATTTTCTACCGCATGGAGTTTTCTTGGACCTGGTTTGACATCGTCAAAGACGCCGTAAATCCGCGATTTTTTAGATGAGTTAACAATCTTTAAATTTTGACTTCCTATAGAGCTGAAGAGTGGATTACTATATCATTCAAATAATTTTGAATTTATATTTCACGGAATTAATACCAGATATATTAAACGTTGAAATTCATTTGTCAAATCAAACATTGAGAAATACTCTGCACCTCTCAGTTGGCCCAGATTTTCGGTAATTTGAGATAGTGGATACTTGTTGCTTTGTTTTTTTCGTTCAGTGCACGAAAATTAATTATCATGCGCCAATGTTCAATGTGAAGTGGACGGTCTAATTATTTCTTAGAGTAACAGAGCTTCAAATTGATTCTGTATCTTCTCTTGATTCATCGGTGGATAGCGGCACTGCCTAGTATATATTACAATTGCGGCAGTTACATAAAGTGGAGTGGTGAATTCTTCATTTGTTATACCTTACAACTTTCGTAATTAACAATTTCCTTTATTATTTGGAATAACAACGATGTTCCAAGTGGACAACTTTGGTAGGACAAGTATCTGTAGGACAAGTATCTGTAGATACAGTAATATAATTTCTATTTGTCCCACCACAATTGTATCTGTAGATACAGTAATATAACAACTGCCATAGTGCATTGCCAAATATTAATGCCACTTACTATATGCATATTGTTGGGCTTTAATTGAAACGTTTCATCAGTGCCTTGCCTAGACAAACATTGAATCTCTGAAAATTAACTAAGCAGGCACGCCTGCGCTGAGTGCAAAAGGTGGAAATCGCTGACCTCGAAACTAATTATTTATTTATCAAAAGTAAAATTATTAGGATGATGTTTAATATCGTATAGTATTAGTATCAGTATTAATATCTATTACTATGTATTAATAATAATTAATAGTATAAATACAAGTGTTAGGATTTCCACTAGTATATTACATATGGTAGTAGCATGTATATGTCGGGTTATTGGTAGGATCGGGGTTGTGGGCGTATAATGAATTTTCACTAGCCATTGTTGTGGTACAACGTAGAGTTTATTACACAAGTGTCGATATGGTCGTTATAAAAATTAACCGCGGTGATTGCGCACTCGTAGCACTAATGACAATGAACTTAGGTTCGCTAACGAATCCGCGGTCAATGGGATGATAGTAGTAGGTACTCGCAAAGTTCAAGTCCGACACTTTATTAACAAGACGTGAAATGTTCACTAGCCGTAAAGGCAGTATTCTTTTCGTCGATGAGATCGCACAAGAGAGTGACTCTCCGTTTCGGTGATGCCACTGAGGAAAACTATATGGGGTGTGTATAAGGACACGAGATCCTCGGATTCGTCGAGGAGAGCCTTCGTTCGGAAGGTGAGGGAAATTGGCGTTGCTGCTAATTGGTCAATCTCCATATCGGTGTTTAGAAAAAGATGCCAGCCGCCCTTGAGGGAAAGTTGCTAGCGGGAAGCGTCGTTTGTGGGAAAGATAGATTTCTCCTAACTTCTCATAGTTGTGAACAGAGACTGTTTGTCCGTTTGAAGGACTTTAGTTAACTAAATCTTAAGATTTATAACGGGTCCTCGGACTAGTTGAATATGTACTGTGGAGACGCATCGACATCTGGTAATCGTCTTACTCGAAGAATAGAGTCTGCGTGTGGCGAGCCGCGGGACAGAAACCGTTGGGATGTTTACTGTCGAGTGTCGCTACAACTATTTCCTTTTTTAAGAAGGGCTATACTATTACCCCGTACCTTTGTTAGACAAAGCGTTCATCCCTTGACCGCGGCTACGTTCGGCGACTGGTTGTCGCCTTGAGCCCAAGCTATCATAAATCTCAAACAAATACAATTCGGTTAAACGACGACATTTGTTTAATTACAGCTACGTTAGAATTTATGTTACAATGTTACGGTATTTTCCCGAGATTCCAAGGAGAGGTTCCGGTGTTCTTTTCATCTCCGACATATATATATGTAGGAATGTTTATTATGGCACGGATGAGTCCCCGGTTTGTAGGGGTGTTATAATTATTATTTGTTTGTAGGTAACGGTATGATTTATACAATATCGTTCGCTCCCACACAAAATCGAATACAATTTCCCGTTTCACGCATTCGCTACTCATTGCTTTTACGACACGACAACACAACGATTTTCACACGACCACGATAAATTCAACTCTCTCTGACTTCTCAACTAACACTGTACGACTTCTCAACTGACTCTACGACTCTAGCATCCCTTTGTCTCTTTTCGGCCCACCACGCATGTGTTCCGCAAACACCCGTGGCGAGGGTCACGTAGGCCTTTTCTACGAAACTATTCATTGAAGGACCGATGACACATTGATGGGCCCGACGGCGCCTCGGCCCTCGCGACACTGTTTATGGTTCGACCGATATCTTTGGCCTTTTCGTCAACGATACTACATATATATATGTAGTAACTTAATGGGTCTTATAGGAAGGACAAGTAAAGATGCTTTATTTGCTAACAAGGTGATATAGTTTGTATATTTAATAACGATAAAGCGTGACAGATTATTCAGTGATAAACAATGTCAACGTGTTTGTTCGGCTTAGCGGCTTTATACACCCAACCTCTCGACGTGTGCTCTTCGAATCTTCAAAAAGGATTTCTTTAACCTTAGATCATTTCTTTGTCTTCTCGGGGAGACGACCCCCACTACGCTCGGATCACGCCACCGTTCGCGCCTATGATCACGTATGACGCATTCTTTTAAAACAACAGACTGAAATCGACGTTTCTGCAAATCGCCGCTTGCCGGCAACTATGCGCTCGTCGATACATTGTATGCCCCTTGTCGGGCAGTTAGGGCGATCCGCCTGTGACATTGCAGGACCGCGAGCGACGGCCAGAAACGCGAACCATACTAAAACCTCGCAGCGTAGCAAAGCGCACACCTCCCTCTTTTTCGATACGTATTATACATATATATGTCGTGTTCACATTATGATTAGGGTTATGGGCGTGAAACGAATCTTCATTTAGATTAGACATTGTTATTATGCAATAAAGAAGATATTGTCTAGTTCAAATATGATTATTACAATTTGACAAATAACTGTGGTAACCAGAAGCTCGAGATGCTAATGACAATGATCCTATGTTCAATAAGGTATCGGTTTTCTTCCAAAGCCCAAGTTGTACTCAACTTGCTTGTCTACGGTGCAAGTATTACTGAACTAACTCATTGTTAAAGTATAAAATATACACCGAGTTTAAAGGCGTTATGTAACTCGCAAATGCGACCTCACGAGAGATTGACTTTCCGTCCCGATGATGCTGCAGAGGAAAACTATGATGGGTTGTGTCTACGGACACGAGATCATCGGATTCGTGGAGAGATGCCTTCGTTCGGAAAGTGAGGGAAATTGACGTTGCTGTTAATTGGTCAATTTCCATGTTGGCGGTTAGAGAAGGATGCTAACCGCCCTTGGAGGAAACTTGCTAGCGGGAAACGTCGTTCATGAGTACTGGTAATAATTAATTTAAAAATTATTTCTCAACTAATGGATCCTTAGTTTCTTGGTCCGCTATAGTCTGACTGTAGAGTTTAGAAAAAAATAAATGTATGCCAGCAATTTATAAATTACCAGAAAAACACATAGAGTCAGATTCTTTCTATAAAGCGAAATGTAAACATGCTCTCAATGTCCTTGGTAAGGGACAGTCATATTATTTTATCAAATCATTGACAGGTTGCATACAGACAACTATGGTTCAACACACTACTACCGTCCTTGGAACGTTGCATAATTTGTTGGATAATTTAAATAATAGAGGTACCCGTGAAAATTGGTTTCTTTTTTCACAGGAAGATTTAATACTGTAATTACTGTAAGTATTAATAAAGTGATCTATAAGTAATTGAATCCAATCGTACACTTCTGTGATTAACGTTAGATGTCAATTGAGAATTCAATTTTACCGCAAAAATTACAAAGTGTGGTGTGAAATATAGAGTGCGTTGCGTGTACGAATCCAAGGGATATAACAGTTATCCAAAATCTTATTAGGTTATTTTTTTGTTGAAAGTTTTTGTTACTAGTAATTATATGATGCGAACAATATATGTTTCTCAACTTTTGCGGATCTAACCGAGTCTAACCGAAAAAACGCATATGATTGCGATTTCATGTATACACTGTTATCTTTTTACACTATTTTTAATTTCGTCCAATGTACCTCAGAAAATAAAAAATACACAGTAATCTGCAAGCGATCACAATGTTTCTCAACTTCTGACAATAAGTGTATTTCAAATTTATTTTTGTTGCTCAACTCTAGCCCATATATCAGTCTCTCAAGAGCTTGAATTATCAAACAGATTTCGGATACGGGAAAAATAATACATTTAAGTTCCCCAGACACCAAATATGGGACATAAAATTGCAGATTCCGCCATTGCTATACCGATGAACAGGAGGAATAATGGAAGCGAAGGCCCAATAGTTAATTCAAAAGCACATACAACACGTTGAAAACTGAAAGAGTGCAGTTCTTTATACTCATACCACAGGAGAACTATATAAATGAGATTGTAAAAAGCATGTATGAGGACCACTTTCTGCAAAACGTCTTCGAAGCATTAGTTTGAACATCATTTAGGTCAAAGTTGTTAAAGTGGACAGATTCGAAACTAACTATCTTTAATAAAACAATAAAAAACTCGACACGTGTATCATGAAACTATCACTTGGAAGTGTGATAGTGAGTCTGTTCCAGAGGCACTATATGCTCGGGAAGATAGTGACCGGAGATATATACAGGAAATCCGACAGACCACAATGCAAGAACTCGAAGAATCGTTTACGTTGTAGTGAACTGCAACAGTTAAAGAGTAGAATACGGTGCGTAATGTGTGTGGGGCGTTCACGCTCCGAATTCATACCCGATAAACAGAGATACAGTTGTGAGCCAGCAAACAAAGAACAGGAATTCAAGCCATATACAGAAGTTACTCGATTTATTTAGAAATAAAGAAGTGTGCTGAAATGACAGAGAAGCGGAAGAAGAATAAAATAAAATCTGAGGTGTGCTGTGTTGTCCGTGAGAATTGTAACTGCTGGCTGTAGATGTCACTGCTGGGGTACTGCTATTATTCTCCTATTTTTGATGCATGGAAGAAAAATCGGACTACGGGTGCCGGGATTCGTACCCGTTTCCCGAATGTTCGTAACCTAAGGCGATAACCTTTGCGCCACCATGTCCGTTCATAGTTAGTGTCGAGTGGGGGTATTTGTTGTCGAGTGCCGCCACAAATCCTTCAACAACTTCGTAAGCCCGCAAAAGTGCTTCACACATTTTCACCCCTATACGAACAATACTCTTGATCAAAGAAATCCCTTGTCTCAGTAGAGCGCACTATGCGTATGGACAACATCGTGAACCTGATGGACAGCATACATCCCTTCAAGGAATTGTTCCATGTTCATTTGACGGGGATGAACGCATGATCACTAAGATGGCACGGATAAACTCTGGCAGATTTACCACAAGTGCCTTTGGATGTCTAACAAACTTCGAAATTGCGAAATTCATTAACAATCCGCTTATTCCTAATAATCGTAGGTAGTTACTGCTGCAGCCCCGGCAAGCTCTCTCGTTTGAAGTGGTTTTGCTGTCAAAGATGAAGCTCAAGGAGAGGCATAAGGTCCTGACCATAATGGTCTTCGTTTCGAAAGGGTGTAACCACTTGAACTCGGCCTTCGGGGGCGGAACGGCTTTATCATTTAATTCATTCCGATCAGCATGTCATTTAACTTTGAAGCGATAATCACTAAACACGTACAGATAAGGGGAAAATGGAGTTTTCAGTTGGCACGCTAAACCTAGCGAACAACGCGGCCTTCACAATCGCCGTAGCAAAAGGGTTAATTCCAATAAGAGAATCCCCGGCCTGGCTGCCTCTAACTAAATTGCGATAAATTGCAATGTGATTTCTGTCCAAAGCTCTGAATGTCAACGTGAAGAAATTAAAAGAAGCGCGGGTTAACGGCAGTAGTAACTATGACTCTCTTAAGGAGTAATAAGCAGCATGCCGCTGTTAAACGGTTGTGCATGGATCCCTTGAAGTGTCATAGTTGCTCGGAGGCAGAGGAGACCTTGGTCTCGTCTGCTCAAGTCGCATTCCTACCTCCCCGCGGTACCGTCGGTAACATGTACGCCACATCGGCGTGGAGAATGGTCTCCCGGATGCGGCGTCCACGGCTAAACGGAGTGCGGCGACGAAGGAGCGGAAGACAATACAAGTAAATAACGAATCGGCTAGCCGAACTAACGGTTTTATATCGTGAATAAGTGGAGCATAACATCTATAAATAAAGGAATCCTTTATCGCGTGTATGCTTGGCGAGGAGCGCCTTGTTTCTTCCCGACGGCCACTCGTTCGGTTGTATTACTCGTTGCGTTGATGACTGTCCAGCTGCGGCGGGAGGCTGCGTGGTTGCGTTCCTTTGCCAATGGGATGTGCTTCTTCGAAGATGACGCACCTGACGCCACTGGTTTCGCTGTAATGATAGCGCTCCTGCTGTTGGTTTTGACGTAGTCACGTGGCACTGCGTGGTCACTGGTAAGTGCACTCTTCACTGGCACGTAATCCGGCTCGAAGGAAGAAATGTTTCAACCGTTCGCGGAGAGACACGATCGCGAGATAGCGCGTCAACGAGAGTCGTAAATTCTCGTTACGATTAAGCAATCGACGCCACGAACTGATTGATCCCCTATTTCAATTACGAGAATAGAGGTGGTTGGAATGAACGTAAATGCCAAATTACACTTACTGTGTTACCAAAAGTTTAATAGTAAGTCAACAGTCAACAATTTCATTAAACGAGTAGCGGTTAACAATTAAGACGCGAGGTGCGAAATGTTAGACAAGAAGTGTTAGAGACGAACTTGAGATTTGATCTGTTGAGTTTTGGACTTGAACTTGAGCTGGAGCTCGAACTGGAATCGAACTGACTTGAACTCCAACAGAACTGGAACTGACTAGAAGTTGAACTGACTTGCACTGCAACTCCCTGTTCGCTCTCATACAATTACGGAGGAAAGCTCGGTGTGGGTGTGGTTTTTTAGTACGGAAAACGGATTCGTTGCTTGCACTTTTCGTGGGTAAGGTGAGGGCAACGATCTACGATGTCCATTGGTTTTTCGACATTAACAAGTGATGAGAGGGGACGGAACCTCCTACCAATGGCAATGGTGCTAGCTGCTGTCTTTGTTTAAAGGAAAACTCGAAATTTCCGTTAGGCTAATACCCGCTTTCTCCGTGATTGTTTAAGAGCGCCTAATAAACTCAAGGACTTCTCCGAAACCCAGACACAAACCAGAAAAACTTCGAGAAGTCTAAATTACTTCCAGACAAGCAGTTTGACTGGAAAACGTGTGCGGAGACAATGACGCTAGAGTTGACGATTTATGATGGGTCCTTGAGTTTATTGAGCATAAGGAAGACTGTTGGTGGGCCGCTGGCTGCCAGGTATTGAGGGATGGTGTGCAGATGTCCCACGCGACGTAACAGATGGTCCACTACAATGGTCGAAGCCATCGTAAAGACGCCGTTGCAGTGCTTTAAATGTTTGAAGCTAGGACACATCAGGGCGACGTGCGTATCGACTATGGACCGGTCACATCTATGCTGTAGGTGTTGCGAAGCTGGTCATCGTGCCGGAGGCTGTCCTGCTTCAGCACACAAGTGCCTCCTCTGCGGGTCGCTTGGGGCGCCTGCGACCCACCGGATGGGAGGAACGGCGTGATGCCCGCAGAAGAAGGAAAACAGGAGGATGCCATTAACTCGTGATTCTGCCGCGAAGAAGAGCATAGCAGATTCCGCGTGCGCCGAAGGAGATACCAGAGGAGCGGTAAATGGCCGGAAGGAGCCCATGGATCTGGTGCAGTGCATTCAGGCACCCTCTCCAGACTAATCTGGGACGGTCGAGATAGGCGCAATATCTCTTCTCCCAGACCATCCGGGACAGCGGGGACGCCTTGGCGGTGGTGGCGGAGCCGTATCGTATTCCTGACGTCTCCGACTGGGTCGAAGATCTGCATGGCTCGATAGCTATAGCATGGACATCGGCGCTGACTGCGTCAGAAGATAGCTTCCTCGCTAGCTACTCGTCTTGGGGGACTTCAACGCCCACTCTTCGCAATGGGGCAATCCTAGAACGGACACACAGTGGGAGGATGTTGTCAGACTGGGCCGCAAGACTAGGACTCCTACTTGTTAACAGGGGCTCGGTGAGAACTTGCGTGGTGTAGAGGGCGTCGTTCATGGTTGACATCACTTGTGCTATTCCCGGTGCCTTCCGACGAGTACGGAATTGGCGAGTGGTCAAGGGGGTCGAGACTCTATCGGACCACCTCCACATTTTTATGGAATTGGCGCCTGTATCAACTTTTTTTTTTTATTTAACGTGGAGGAAATCCACACGGACACCAGCCTGCTTTTGGGGGAAGCAGCGTGGTAGTGTCGGACTCTAACCAACTAAAACCTCCACGATGGACCTCACGGCTGCGATCGAGAGAGGCCCGGGAACCGGTGCGAGCGACAACACCGGACCCCCCTCCGCGCACAAAGAGCCTCCTCATAAGGGGCGGTGGCGGTCACGCCACACCGCGCCTCGTCGCCGTAGCCGCCGTGCAAGACAGTCGGTTCCCCCACCGGACTGCTTGGCGATACTACGTATATATTGCCAACACCACACGGAGCGGTCACCCATCCTAGATCGCCCCGTGCCCGACGCTGCTTAACTTTCGTGATCTCACGGGAACGAGTACATTCAGCGCGGCCAACGGGCGTTGACGAGCGCCTGTATCAACTACTACACCCGGCACGCATGCCTGCAACACCGTAGGAAGAGCCAAGCGTTCTCGCCCACCACCAAGGTGGCGCGTCAAGGAGAGGGGCAGCGAGCTGCTCTAGTCGGCTGTCATCGTGGATTTCTGGAGCTGGGACGCGCGTATGACGGAGGGAAGCGTCGACAAGGCGGCGAGGACCCCCCTTCAAGACATGAGCGCGGCGTGTGACGCCTTGATGCCGCGCTCCGTGCCCGGTGATGGACACCATCCATTGGTGGACACACGAGATCGCGGAGCGAGACCTCACCGGATAGTGATGAAGAAGCCCCTGGGCCTCCCACTGACTGCAAGCATAGGACCCGGCGTTGCTTTCCAACGTCATCGGGACGTTGCTCCTCCGGCAAGACGAGAACGATGTGGGGGAGGCACGACAATCCTCCACCTGAACGGTGGAATGAAAGGAAGAGATGGATGTCGACGAGCTGCTGGAAGCGACGAAGAGAATGGCCTCTTGGGACGTAGGATGGGTTTGGGCGGAATGAGCCAACATCTTGGCTCCCCGTCCGTGACGCCTCTTCACAAGATTCCTCAGGGAGAGTGTCTATCCCTGGTCATGGTGAACGGCGAATCTGGTTCAACTAAGGAAGGAGGATCGTCCCTTGGACTCACCAGCGACGTACAGGCCGGCGTGCCTTCTGGACGAGGTGGCCAAACTTTTCGAAAGAATAATTGCGACCCGTCTGGAGACCCATATATCGAAGCGAGTGAACGGATGAGACGATAACAGGTACAGCTTTCAACAGGGTCGCTCTAACGTCGATGAGGGGATTCCTGTAAGGGCCGCGGCGGAGACCATGGTGTCGCAAGATGGGGTGGCGTTGACGGTATCGCTGGACGTAACAAACGCCTCCAACGCCATTCGAGGTACCCACTACCTTGGCCATGTCATCGGGGCCTACCTGAGCGACAGGTGGGTCGCATACAAGGACAACAGCGCGGGAGAAGTGCGAAGTACGGTCGAGCGAGGTGTTCCACAGGGTTCTGTGTTGGGCCCCATCCTGTGGATCACGGCGTACGAGTCGGTCCTTCGCAGCTCCCGGCCTCCGGGCACGGGCATCGTCTACTGCGCCGATGACACTCTGGTCTTGGCCGGGGAACGATGGTTTTACAAGATTCTGCAATTCGGCTAGGTCGCCGTGGGGTGCGCTCTTCGCGCTATCCAGGAGCTGGGCTCGAGCGTGTCACCTGCCAAGTCCGAGACCACGTGGTTCTTCGACCAACACCGTAGGGAAATCCCTCCTCCTGGCCTCTGTGTGAACATCTGCGGGGAGGAAGTACAGGTGGGGCTCCAGATGAAATTCCTGGTGCTCACGGTCGACAGGTAATGGACGTTCGGGCTGCACTTCGAGCTCCTGGTCCCTAAAGTGATGGCTGCTGCCAAAGCCACATGCGGCCTATTACCAAACATTGGCGAGACCGGAGTCGAAGATCGTCGACTGTACGAAGAAGTGGTACGATCCAGCCTCCTGTGGGAGGCCCTGTTGTGGGAGGAAGATCTCCCGAGGGAGTCGTCGCAGCTTACTGCTGCTGAGGAGATTGCAGAGGATTACCATCCGAACAGTCAGGGGATATTGGACCATAACCCACGCGTCGGCGGCTGTGCTGGCGGCGTCTCGTCCGTTGAAGCTGCAGGCCCTAGCGCTCCGACGGGTGTACCATCACCTGCGGGGCCTGCGCTCGGGCGGGGTTACACCCTCCGCCGGCCTCCGCGACGTCCGGAAGGAGGCAAGGCTCGAAACCTGGGAACGGTGGCGCATTCAGCTTGCGGCCGATGATACGGTACGGCCTCATCGGGCCGTTGGAGCGGTCCTACCGACCTGGCAGGCCTGGAGAGATCGCGGCGGGCTCCCGTGGACACATGACGCAGGTGCTCCACGGGCACGTAGCGTTCGGGAAATACCTGCTAAGAATTCGGCTGGAGCAACTAGCACGTGCCACCACTACGAGTAAGAGGAAGACACGGCGCAGCACACGCTGGAGTTCTGCCCGGCGTACGAGGAACCGCGTCATGTCCTACGACTCGCTATCGGCGAAGGTTTGGCCTCCGAAGCGATCGTAGAAAACATGCGGGGGGAGCAACAAGAGTACATCGCCGTCCGCTCCTTCGCCAGCATGAATTGTATCCAGTATCTTGATACCTGGATTAGTTAAACCTGCAGGGGCTGTCGCTCGTCTCATGTCGAACGGGGCGCTTCCCAAGCCCTACCGTCTCTCCAGGACGGTTCCGGAGCAGGTGGGACGCTGCTCACCCGCCGAAGGCCATTCGGTGGAGCCAAGTACCCCTTAAATCGGCCCACTTGCCAGCATCGTGACCATCAACCACTGCCAACATGAGTCCAAACCCATAATTGGCCGAGCAGACGGGTCGCTACTCCCTCCGGGCTTTCACTCCACCCCCGTAGTACCATTCTTAATCATTGGTGGGACTATCATGTGGATGTACGGCCACGTCACTACCGGCCGGCGACCTGCTAACCGAGCTCGGCAGTTCCAGATGCGACTCACGTAAGCGAGGGCCTCAAGGTACAATGTACCCGGGAACTTATCACGACGGTCCCATCCTTGGCTTCAGGATCATGGGTGCGCTACTACCCAAGGCCACGTAGAGAGAGTGTAACCGTACTTAAACGCCTTACACTCCCGGCGACGCTCTCTGCGAAGTACATAGTGGACTCACGTAAGCGGGACGCTTGTCCCGACGTTTCTCCCTGGCTTCGGGAACGTGGGTTTGCCAGCCCCCATAGACTCACATAAACGAATCCTCCCTGCGGGAGTAAGGTATGGACAATCATAAATGAGCTATTTATAACGAGACACGACCGACGATGAGGAACACGATTTAATAATACAGAGGACGATGTGAAAGAAATCGCAGAGGAAATTAACTCTAAGAAGACGGTAGGGATTAACGGTGTAAAATCATTAAGATAATTGTAGGGCACAAGAGCGACATAATAACGGAAATGATAAACGGGATCACCGAAACAGGATAAATTCTAAATAAGATGGAAAGTAGCCAGGTTTATTCTACTACCAAACCCGGGTAAAAATCCTAAATAATCCAATGCATATAAACCCATCAGCATACTACCGGCACTAAGCAAATTATGGGAAAAATGCTTAAAACTGCTAATGAAGAGATGCATGAGTATGGATCCGTTCCATAGGAGGCAATATAGCTTTCGGCGGAAACGCAGCAACGTGGACGCAATAACTCAAGTTATGAAAATTGCTGACAGTTGTAAGAAGAGCGGACAAATTTACGCGCTAGTAACGCTCTATATAAAGAACGCTTTCAACATTCTCAGCTGGGAGAGTATAAAAGAAGAAATGATAAGAAGATCGTTATCAATTAAGATAAGAAGGCTAGTGAACAACTACTTGGCTGATAGAAAAGTATCTGGCAACAATGTGTTCGGCACGGTGGAAAGTGGAATGTTCGCGGGAGTACCTGCGGAACCTAGTATTCGACGAATTACTAAAAAATTGGACAATAAGTAATGAAAAAGGAGAGCAAATGGAGTGTGACTGTAGGACCCAGCCTAGTGAAGGACAAAACTGAAATCATAATGATAACCGGCAGGAGAGTACCGAGGATAATCAAACTAATGTTAGGAGAGATGGAAACCCAAACGAAAGAGGCAATTTAATATTTAGTGATTATTATTGATGGGAGCAGGTGGTTTGATAATCACATTGCTAGTGTAGGCGGGAAGCCAGATGTTAGGTTCGGCACGTTGAGAAGTATATTGCCGAACATAACGGACATCCCAACTTAGCTCGTAGGTTGTATTATAACGTATGAGATGCAATAGTGATGTGCGGAGTACCGGTGTGGGCTAGAGCCTTAAATATTGCAAAAAATAAGAAATTGAATAGAGGGGTGCAAAAAACGGCCCTCAGTATAACAACTACGCCATACGGTACAGTCTCTCATGCGTCATTATGCGTACTGTCCGGCAACATGCCGATTTACATCAAAGGAAGAATGAGGAAGGAAATATATGATAAAACAAGAAATCCTAAAGTGACGGGAGTAGAACGTGGGGTGAATAATCCCAACATCTTGATGCTAGAAATTAGTAATATAATAAATAATAAACCTAAGAACCTAACGAAGAGTGGTAAATTGAATGGAATAATTACAACAAAGATAATTTCACAATAGAATTGTAAAAAATGCAACAATGTTCAATAGAGATAAGAAAGAAATATATCACTACATGATGCAAATGCTAACTGGGCACGGCATATTCAATAAATACAAGAGAAATGTAAGGAAGGACGTGGAATTAAGGTATAGGGATTGTAGGGACACGGAGGACGAGGCGGAGCAAGTGCTGCACGTATATCCAAAATAGATAAGCTAGCGCACAGTGCAGTAAAATTTAGTGAGAGAGGGGCTAAACACAGACTACCTGGTGGAGAATTAATTCACCCATTTGCATCATGGCCCTACTCCACAGGACTGGTCCCTATCACCGCGCGCAGTCCGTCATAGGTACAGTAAATGACATCCAAATTTTTCATGGGGTTTATCGAAAATTTACTGTTCAAAACGATTGATAGACAATGTTACTTCGCAAACATCGCATTTTTAATTCTTTATAATGGAAGGAAAAAGAAAAAATTATTTATTTTGATAAAAAATTATTTAGGTTAAAATGGTAATAAAAAAAGCAGCCGCAGCGCGCGTAATAATCCGCGCATGTTACTAGAAGACAATCGTCCGATCTATTTAGTTTAATCTGCAGGACCCTTATCTTATCTTCTTACTTCTTCCTCGCCTACCCTCCGTCCTGATCATCAGACAGGCCAGCGAGACCGTAACGTGCCTAGCGTTCACTCCTTCTTGTTTTGAGCACATCGCATATCTAGGCTCCTTCGTGCATTCTTTCATAACGTGCTCGCTACTTCCACATCTCCTGCATAGCTCCCTACCCGGACATACCACCGTACTCCTCGCAGCCGTATGTCCAAACATATGGGATTTATAGCATTTTTGTACGTCCGGTAGAAGCCTACCCGACGATATGGTAAGGCCGGTCCTGAACTTTCTCGCCACCTCTTTCCTAGGGACCGCGCTCGCGGGTAACACCGCCGCCACCTGCGTTGCCCATGGTGCCATCCTCAGTGTCTTCACCTCGATGCTTCCTCCACTCATTATCTCCCACTCCTTTCTCAGGTCCTCCACCAGCTCCTCCTTGGTGGCAAGGGGATCTATATTCTTAATCTGAACCGTAGTCCTGTTTACGAGTGCAGATACCTCCGTCGCGTCGCTTAAGGCGGCCTTGAGCTTCTCAGCCATCTCGCTCACTACGATCTTCCTGTCGAACTCTATGAGTATATGACCAGCCCTAGTCTTCCTTATCCCGGTAACCCCGTCGATCGTATTTCTAGCCGCCATTATCCTCTTGTACGTCTCAATCCAATCCCGATATTCCTCCACATTGATCAGGGTCGCCTCTTTCCTCTTCCGCGCGATTGATGACCCTTTACCGCCTACTCTCTCCCCCTTTCGGTAACACGAACACCAGAGGATGACGGCCCCTGGGGCACCCTCTTTTCCCCCCTTCTTCTGTCGACCGTACTCCAACCTTCCGAATCTTCACTCCTCTCTCTGTCCGAGTTTTCATTGGCATCTGACCGACCGCAATCTCCTCGCAAGTCGGTTCCCCTTTCCTAGGCATCTTGGCTATCGCTGCGGCCTTCTTTCCTTCACCGGGGACAACATCTTTCTTTTGGGATACTCGGCCGCTAACCTTACGCCCATATCTTCTCTCCTCTATTCCAATATAACACCACGCTTCTCTAAGTTCCGCCCGTCCCCTTCCACTTTTCCATGGCTGGAATTCATCACCCACCTTCTTTTCTTTTGAAATAAACATTGGATCAGCGACGTCATAATGCCCCTAATTACTGTCAAGGTATAGAGAAGATTCGAAAATACAAATAGTTTTCTTTATGCACACACAACAGCTATACATATATATTACACTCTGAAGACCTCGAAAACTACTTTCACGCACGCTTGCTGTCAACCGACTATTCCAGATGCTTCTAACGACTGCCTATCGTCTTTTGTCCCAACTAAGGCCTGGACGCCCTCCGACGCTTACACACACATTCACATGTACAGTGTAAATGTATCATTTTCCTAACAATTACATTACCTATTTCCCTGATTCCCTCATTCCTTTCCTTTTTTTATTAACGTAGAGGAAATCCGCACGGATACCAGGCCGCTTCTGGGGGGAAACGGCGTGGTAGTGCCGGACTCCAACCGACTAAACCCTCCACGATGACCGTCCCGGCTGCGATCGAGAGAGGCTCGGGAACCGGTGTGAGCGACACACCGCCCCCCCGCCCGAGCACTAAAAACATCGCATAATGGAGCGGTGTGAGGCCACGTCACATCGCGCCTCGTCACCGTGGCCGCCGTGCAAGGCAGTCTGGTTCCCCTACTGGACTGCTTGGCGGTACCGAGGCACTGATATACCAGCGCCTAAGTTTGACCCCCACCGGAGGGTGCGGTGGGCCTAGCGCGTCTCATCGAAGCGCGTCCACGGCCTCTGCCGCGCCATCGCCGGCCGATCCTCTCGGGGTGAGAATTCCGGACCCTCACCCCCTCCGCTGCATCCTTCCGAAGCATAACCTTATCACGGAAGGAGGTCACGGCCCTTCTCCCTCTCTCGCTCACCAACAGCGCCTGGAGGATCGCCGGCGGCCAGAGGTCCCGTCCGATTTCCGCGATGAGGTCATGGAGCGGCCGCATCCACGCCGGACAGTACTCCAGCGTGTGCTGTGCCGAGTCCACGCTCGAATCGCAGTGGTGGCAACGCGCGGTCGCGCGGCGCGGGGCTCCGGACCGCGGCATACATTAATCGCAGATCGCGTGCATGTCACGCCTCAGCCGGGTCGCTCCCTCCTCCGCATCTTCGTCGGTCGGGGATTCCTCCAACCAGGCGATGGCTATAGTGGCCACTGCCATGAAGTTCTTGTCGCGGTGGGTGGCCGCCCTCCGTAGGAATCTTCTTCTCCTTTCCGGTGGGCCGGTGGGCCCGTGCGTATCGAACGAACGGTCGCCCATCGCACCACCAACCGCCACCTCCATCAAGATGTAGAGGTGATCCGAGAGGGTCTCCTCCGGGGACACGCCCCAACCAGAAACAAGGCGGGATGCCGCGGGGTTTGCCCACGTGAGGTCCACTATGGACTCGCCACGCCACGCCACGCACATGCTGGTCGACCCCCGGTTCATAAGCCGGAGGTCGAGTGCAGCCGCCCAGTCCTGCACGCCGAGCCCCCTTCCGTTGGTCCTACGGAAGGCCCACGCCGTTGGGTGAGCGTTGAAGTCCCCGAGGAACAGTGACGTACAGGCGCTCAAACGCCTCGCGCAAGCCGCGAGTCCGTCCAGGAAGGAGGCGTATTCCGTCCGGCTGATGCTGGGCGACACGTAAACGGCCATCACGGCCATGTCGTCCCATTTCACGTCCACGAAGCCCCGTCCCTGCTCGATCACCGAGCAGGGGGGGCCACGCGTTCCCGTTCCAGAATATGGCGATCGAGCCGAATAGATCCCCGCGCCCCGTGACGCGTCGGGAATGTTGTATGGCTCCGTCACGGCTGCCAGACATCCCGGTACTGGGGTATTCCTCCCTGCACCGTAAACGATTTTCTGATTCGTTTTGCTGTCCATAGTTCAGAAAGATTATCGCCGAGGTCGTCAACAAGGGTTTCCATCCTGGTGCCACTCACTCTTTCGCACCCTACCCCGATCAAGGCCAGCGCAGTGTGACGGGGAGTCCCACAAGTAGGAGAGGTGAGTGGTCTTGGCAGATATGGGCCTACCAACTGCTCCGAAATTCTCCGCACCGCATCGGCCAATGGCGGGTGCCAGAGGCGCCGCCCAGCCACCACTCGGCCATAGGAGAACATCAGATTCATCGGGGTTTCCCAGTGTGTGGTCCTAAACCCTGAGAACCCATACCCGCCTCGTGCTTCCCCTCATTCCTTTCCTTGTTGAGGTTCAACTTTCCTACCAATGCATTCAGCATCTGCACTGCCCTCGACAGGGCTTGTGTGAAACCCTTCAGCTCGCATACCGTTACCATAACTTCTTCTTCTCAGTCGGCCTCGCTATTGGTAGCATCAATATCCTCCCTCGCGGCTCTCCTCCAACTCGCTGCCCACCGGCAGCTGTTTCCCATATCTAGCGAGCGTACTTATCTCCACCGCACTCCTCGCTAGATATCTGCCCCCTTTATCATTTCTCCATACAATCGGCGTACTCTGTTCGCTAACTCAGAACGATACTCCCCCCCTTCGGACTTGTCGCCGACATGTACCTCTCTTTTTTCGCTAGCAGTTGGGCTTCTCTGCAGCCACTTGCTTGGATTGAATGGGCTAAACCCGTCTCCTTTCTTCTTTTCCTTCGTCTTCGGTATCACCGTAATCGTAACGTCTCTTAATTTGATGTCTGATGTAGTCCTAGGCTTCTCGCTCCTCCCATCCTTTGTTAGCCCAGTGGCGCCATTGTCTTCATCCGAATAACTCCTCCATCCGTTTACATCCAACTCATTTTCCCAAGACGCCCTTCCCGCGCGATAGGGTGCCTTAGGATCACCCCCTCTCCACCGTTCTTCCAGTCACCTGATAACCGTCGGATCGAGCCTGGAAAGCTACTCGATTCACCGACGAGGCCTGGAAGCTCCGAAACCCCCTGCGCCGTAACTTTTATTCCTTTTTTCAACCTGTCCATATTAATTATAAATATTCTCATTGTCCAAGACATAGCCAGTCGTCGCAAAATCTGCCATAATCAACGTCCGAACGTGAGATACTCTTAGTGCCCGAACAAGCCAAGGTCGTCATCAAAATCCATAACTTTACCATTTAACATGATATTTTCGTTAAATTTCAATTTCGTACTCAGCTTCAATTACCATTTCATTTGAAGCCACTGTGAAGGTGGCTATATGTTTCCCGTGATGGTTGTAGTTGCCGGCTGTAGATGTCGCTGCTGGGGTACTGCTAATTATTCTTCTAATTGATGCGTGGACTAAAAATAGCACTACGGGCGCCGGCAATCGAACCCGAGTACCGAACGTTCGAAACTTAAGACGCTAACAACTGCGCTACCGTGTCCGTTACCTAGTTAGTGTCGAGTGGCGGTATTTTTTGCCGAGTGCCGCCACACCACTTTCAATAATATTTTTATTGTATTTATATTTACTTGTATTTACTTGTATTTACTTGTATTTACTTGTATATTTACTTGTATTTATATTATTGTATTTATAATTACTACAAAAATATATATTATTCTATATTATTATTATTATATTATTTAACTGTTTATATAATCGTTCATGATTATTTTTATTTTTATGTTTATACTTATGTTTATATGTTTATGTTTATGTGTTTATGTGTGTACCCAAAAATTTAATAGTGTATTATTTTACTGACTTTACGTGCCTTTACGTCACTTTACGTATTTAATAATTATTTTTAAATAAAATACCCATATACCAACATTTATTGTGTTTACTGAATTTACCAAATTTATTGAGTTGAGTTCGGCTCTATATTATACATTCTCGCTGGTAGTTAAATTCAACACTACGAGTCGGGACTCTTGTATGTTTCTAGTTCATGGTTCTACCGGTACGCCGCCGACAAGATGGCGGCCGCCAGGAACCAAGCTCGCGTCATGTAAATTCAATTAATCACATGCATCAACACATACTCACAGTTTTCGGTGATTCCAGTGTTATTGGTTAATTACCGCAATAAGTTCTTCTACTCGTTCCGTTTGGATTGCATCGTCCGCATCAATTCGTCGTTACATTGAACATTCACATCGTTACTGCACATATTGAACACTTTAATTTTATCCTCACTAGGTAACTACTCGTTTCTTATTATATAATTTCTTGATTACAACTTATCGTCCTAACTCATACTTGCAACTACTAAACAACTTTGTTCGATTTTTAGGACGATACCCTTTTTAATAGTCTAACACTGGCAAAATAATATGCCATTGACATACTTATATGGAATAAAATTTATTAACTCATATAAATTACTACCAGGCCTATACCTATTACATTCAACCTAAACCTTGGTATTTGAACCAATATCCAAGTACCTTATTTACAACTTATCGTCCTAACCTATACTAGCATTTACTCATCGACCTTGTTCAATTTTGAGGAGGCTTCCACTATTTCAATGGTCTACCGCAGACAACATGAATACTCCGATAACATACTTATTTGGAATAAACTTCATTACTGCTTTTACATTACTACAAGACCAATACCTCCTACGAACGACATTCACCTAGGTAAATAAAACATTAGCCTCGTACTTTAACTACTACTTATCTTCCTAACCTATACTTGCAGTTACTTACCACCTTTATTCAATTTATTAGAGGAATACCATCATTTCTAATGTTGGCTGAACCTGGGATGTGGTAAATGCGTGTCCTCTTGGCTCGTGTTGACGGACTCGCTTGGGTTGTTCCTGTGATCCTCTTGTTTGTTCGATTGTGGTGGTCGATCTGGAACTTCGTGCCAATCTTTCGAAGAAGTTCAGGAACTGAATATATTTGGGCAATTCTTTGTTCGGGAGAGTCATTTCCCACTGACTTCGGATTTTCGATGATACCTTCGAAAGCAGAAGGCTGTAAATCATGGCACTTGTATCGGAGTAGGATTCTCCTAACTTAGTTAATGCACAGATGTGTTGTTTGAACGAACGGACTAAGTGGCTTAATTCCGTCGACGATTCTTTGGTATGTTTCGGGTAATTGATTATTATTAGGCAGTGGCTAACGGCGGTTTCTCGTGGGTATTCGAAACTCTCTTTGAGCAGCTTCATAGCTTCCTCGCAATTTGTGTTGTTAAGGGGTAACGCATCCAGGCAATTCGTCGCGTCTGCTTGGAGAGTGGACCGTAGGTAATGAAATTTCTGTACGTCCGTGAGGAGAGGATTCTGATCTACATTTGACCAAATGGCATCGTAAAATGTGCTCCATTTTTCGAAGTTTCCGTCGAAAGTGTGGAGCCGAAGACCTGGTAATTTAATCGCTTTTGGATTTGAGTTCACGGATGGCTCACCGCTGGGGATATTTATAGATGTCGACCGGGTCGATGGTTGCTCAGCCAGAATCAGCTTCGTCAATCGAGCTCCCAGGGACATGTAGGTGTCTAACATCTTTTCTTCCAACGTGGGGTCTCCTTCGCAGTGGTCCTCTAGATCTTCTTGGGCGAGTCGGAACCGTCTCCACTCTTAGTGGAGTTGGGCTTGATAAGTTTCCAAGATGCAACTGTTACTCTTGCCAGTCTGTTGATACTGATCGACTTTGTTCTCTATGGACTTGATGGTGCTGTTGTACTTATCGCGTTTTTGTCGCATGATGCTGACTTTTGGACGTGGTCAGCATGATTTGAGATGTAGACCGACTTAAGTGGTTGGAACCTTCTATTGGATGCTTGTTCGGCTACGTCGGGACGCCTCGACCAATGGGTTATACCTCTTCGAAGGTGACGCTCCTGACGTCAATGCCTTCAATGGAGTGACACACTTCTGCTGTTGGGTTCGATGTGAAAACGTGGCACTGTGTGGTCACTGGTAAGTGCACCTTTCACTGGCACGTGATCCGGCTCGAAGGACCATGAACTTTAGACCGTTAGCGGGGAGACTTTCCGAATCGTTCGATCCCTTATTTCGATTAAGATAATAATAAATGGTGGTTGAATGAGTATAACGCTGATAGTAACAGGTTAATATATATTTTCAAAGATCCAACAACATCAATGTGATACAAGGTTACGTATGTGGAATGACAAACTACGAATGAGCACGACCTGAGACTCGTTTCGTGTTGACGACTGTGATGATGTATCTCCCGTCGATTGACTGTCTTCGACTTGGCGATTTTATCGACTTGACTTCTGACTCCTGCTCTTCCTTGCACTGTGTTTTGACTCGAGCTGATTTTAACTTTTACTGGAATGTTATGGTGGAACAAGTCTAACGATAGAGATGAAGTCTAGAGCACCAGTTGACTCTTCTGTAGTCGTGAGAACAAGTGAAGTTCGTTCTCGTATGATTACGAAGGAAAACTCAGAGTGGGTGGCTTTGTTGTATGAAGAAAGCGGATTCGTTGCTCACACTTTTCGTTAGGAAAGTGAGGGTAACGATCTGCGATGCCCATTGGTTATGACCAACGTTAGGAATGAAGATGGGAAGAAGAAGCCTCCTAGCAACGTGGCTCGTGGGCGACATTGTTTATGGGAAAAACCTGCTTTACCGTTAGGCAAATATCCGCTTTCTCCGTAATTTGTAAGAACGCGCAATAAACCTAAGGACTGTTCTAAGGATCAGCCATGAACCGAAAATACTTGCAGGATTAAAGGTTCCTGCAAGCTAATAAGATTCGGTTTATGGTGGGGCCTTAGGTTTATCGAGGGTCTGTCTAATGGTGCTTGGGCCTTGACGGTCAGACAATGAAGGACGTCGCACGGACCATTTCACGCGGCGTAACAAAGAAATAGCTGATTACAATCTAATCCGAGTATGGGTACCCCAGATCTATGACAGTGGGCTTGGGCTCAAAGTGACATAACGGGACGCTGAACGTAGCCACGGTCACGGGAGGGACGTGTACCTAACAGAGCTATGAAGTAATTATATAGCTCTCCTTAGAAACAAATATAGTGCCGAGGGGTACAGAGAGGTGCGGAGAGGAGTATATAAGGGCAGTTCCACTTGGACTGAGATTCAGTCAGATCAGTTCTACTTATACAGTGGACAAGTACGTTGAGTTACACCAGAACCGTAGATCAAATCGTATTTGTCATCCCGTTGAGCATGGATTCGTTATCGAACCTAAATTCACTGTCATCAATATCTCGATTATTTCATCATCGCTGTTCCTTGTTAAAATCTGTAGTAATTACGCTTGTATCAGTAAGATATCACCCATAGTACATAACAACGACGGCCAATTCATGAGAAGATTCATTACACGCCCCTAACTCTAATGATAACCCGACATATATAATAGCCAATATAAGCCAAATATGTTCCTTTTACATCAATACTGTTTCGCCAGGAAGAATAAAAATTGTGAGAATTTTTCCAGGCCGTTTTATGACACGCACGTTCAAAGACAAGAGGCTACTTTTAAGCCAAGATATTGCCATTCAGAATAATTTCTTTCAACAATCGAACAATTATTTGTAATACCACTTTGGAATATTTAAAGCTAGAATTTCTTCTCGTTTATAGAGTCGCGATATTTATGAAAACTCTGTAATAACCGAAACTACGCAAACTTCATTTTCAATATAGATTAAAATAACACCGAAAAAAACCAATATTTTATTTCCATTAAAAGCGGACAGTGCTTTAAAAAAGTGAGATTGGATGCTCTTTTTCCAAATATCGGGTTTCCCCATTACATTATACTGATTACAGCAATTTTTTTTATGTTTATTGTACATTACAATCAATTCTCGCGTTGAGAATTTTCAGTAATTTTTCTGGCGTGGCGCAGTAACATGGCTAATTATTTATAATAAGTTAATACATATTATAGATAAGTATGATTGTTATAAATAAGTAGATTTTACATTTTTTAAATGACTAGTTGAATCTGTCGTTTAGGTCTAGCGGGTAG
>JACXIO010000243.1:0-17693 GCA_014737335.1 Bombus polaris
GATTTAGTTCTGAGCTCCAGCCGTGACTTTCCAAGACTGAAGCTCTTACAACTTGACTTTCGGTGGGATCTATTTCTTTCTTCTTTGTCATCCCTCAATATCCCCACTATCCACGCGGTTGTTAGGCGTCCGTGACCGTTGCAACGCACGCCTTCTTCTAGGACATTCGGCGGAAGGTCCCTTGGGATATCGTTGACTCATTAGGCACTTGGGCCATATACATAGTCGCGAAGGCCCGCAAATCTTTATCTCCATCATCGGTCCATCGGATTTGAAGGGTGCCGGTCGTGACAAGCACATAAAATTACACATATCTCAATAATATATTTTCAAGTCGTTTCTAGATAAAAATGTCCTACTTCGATTATTTTATAAAATTAAAATGTTCTATATGAAGCATTTAATTCATTAATACATTTTTATCTATTTATTTATTATTTATTTTTCATTATCTATTGCTATCATCTATGTATTATTTACCTGTATGCTTACTTATAATTGTAGGTGTAGGCTGTTAGGAAAAGCTGACTAAATTAAATCGAATAAGAAAAAGCTGGAATCACAGCAAGAAAATGTAAAACCTCAGTTTTTTCAGTCTGGAAGTGCCAGATAGAATACTAAGTAACAATAGAAAAGACAGTGAAATGGTAGCGTCTGATGTATGGCTCAGACCCATTTGCATATATTGAAACAATGAAGAAACACGCTTCTGTTTTCCAATAAGGGTCATTTCACATCAAATCTATCATTTTTTTGACGCCGAAGTTAGGAATCTTTTTCAGTGAAATATCATGTAATTTACATGAATTGCTCATTTTCATGAAAATGGAATTCAGAAATTATTTTTGTAATCGAGTTGCTCCTTTTGAGCTTTAATGTGTATGGTTTAACGTATTTCAATAAAATTTTGTTCGCATTAAAAGATCAGTACTTTGTGATGTTGGAAATCATAAACACACGCCTGTCTTTCAATTTTGAAAATTTTACTTCTAATTGATTTTCAAAAATTTTCAAATATTAAATCCGCTTTAAACGTACGTAAGTACATGTCTGACATTCGTCTGTTTCAGTAGCAAACTGCCGACGCAAGTATATTCCAATCAATTTCAATCATGTTTAAGAAATGTGGACAAAATGTTTTGTTTCTTATCAAGCGAATGAAACTCTATTAGAATATATTGAGAGTAAATGTGTTGTGTATTTTTGTGCGGCGTGCAAAGTTGAAAAGGATATATTAATTCTTTCTTGTTATTTATACGATTGATATTCAAAGTAACACGTTTGGATATTGATTAAAAATTCATTTTTGATTGAAAATAATCTCACCAAACGCTTGGAATGCCCCTTTATATCTAACTTACTTTACTGGTCTTTTTTTGTGGTGAGGTGCTTTGCAATCTGAGCACGCTTTTCCTGGAGAGAGTGCTAGACAAGGCTCTATTGTCTAAAGATGGAATTTCCTTAGCCGTACTGCCGCGTTTTACGCGGTTGCATCTGAAATCCGCAGTCTGAGTCTTAAATCCGAATTGTATGGGTAACATTGATCGCCAGTCTACACCACTCACATAGCAACACCAGCTGATATACGCGTCCGATGCTTGTGTTGATACACATAGGAGACACGACTATGCTAATATCATTGACAGCGATGCTGCTATTTTTCGACAAACGAGTTTTAAGTGTTGTGTCGGGTGTTTAGATACTACGTGACTTTGTAACGATTTCGATAAACAACTGTATAATGTGTATTCACATTATACAGCGTTTATAGCGTTTATTCACAAAACATTTTTAATATAATATAATAATAATAATAACATAATCGTGTGATATTGACTGAAATGCCACAGGTCAATAAAATATTAGTTTCTCCTTTCGTACCACAAAAAAAATTTTTTTTTTTTTTTTGACGTGGAGGAAATCTTCATAGACACCTTTCTTACTACCCACGTAGCGTGGTGGGCAGAAGGTAGTGCCGGATTCTTACCGGCTAAAACCTCCACGGGCGGGACGTTGCGAGTTGCCTCGGGCCCCTCGGTGCTTTTAACATCAAGCACCTTTAGGGGCGCACCTCCCAGAAAGTACACCCCTACAACACACGCAAGGGATGGGCTGGCCGCTTGCTTGTTGCATATTTCTTTTAAAAGAAATTCGGTATGCGACTTATCTAGTTATAGTCTTGTATGTAGATTATATGTAGGTAATTTATCTCATGCCGAGGATTCGAACTCACGACGCGACGCGTCGTCTTCAGTTCTGGGCTTTAACGAGCGTAGCTGGCTGCCCCGCCGAGATTCTAGCTGATTGGAAAGTATTTGATTCATAATGTGGCAATGTATATCATAGGAAGTATTCTAATTAGCCTGTTGAAGGAAATATACATTTTTCATAGCCCTCTCAAAATATAAGGGGTAAAGGTAAATAATTCCCTTAATTAAATCGTTATTATAAAATTTATTATGAAGCTCTTAATGATATATTTTTGCTGCTATTATATTTCTTGTAGTAAGAGAATTCCGTTTTAAAAGAATTCCTGCCTCTTCTAATGCACTTATTTTCAAGATGCCCAGCCTTGCGTTTTCCATCGCACTGGCAGAGATTTTATAACATACGGGATCAGCATATGTTATAGATAGATCTAATTAATAATTAATAACAGAAGATTTTAACCTCAAAATTTAGGTCCGATGCAAACGATCGAATTTGCAACAAATGACCGCAACGGCAATGGGTTGGAAGAACAAGAAAATACATATGTATGTATCCTTCTTTTGTGAAACAGGAGAACTTTATTTATTTCTCTGCTTTTCCAACGGAGCCGGAACGGTGTCCTGCGATAAAATATCGCTCATCTGCACCGAGCCTTAAGATACAGGAATAAAAGAGGTTTTTATTGGGCAACATAGTCCTACATATTCGTTAGCAGAATTTTCACATGTTTATTACAAGTTGTATGTGTATTAATATAAGCGACGGATGCTTATATCGCAACTGGTACCACTATGCGATTGGCAGACAGACGATATAAATGTCGTCCATTTGATTCAGGCTTAAGAGGGCTTCAAACGTAGCTGCGTACGACCGTCGTTGTTGACCGACGGTTCGGTTGAAGAAATCCGTCGTTAAATTGGGTGAGTGGCGCCGGGCGACTTTTCCAACCATCTACAACTTAGAATGTTTTTTTATTATTTAATTTGTACTTTACAATTTGTCCAGCTGAACATTTGGAAAATTTTTCTAACCTAATTGCTAAATAACGTGTGGGTGGCTACCCCCAGCAGGATACCATCTTCGAGTTGGACTATTTTATTTCTTTAGCGAGGTCAGTGGGGTATTTTCTTTTGAATCTTCTTTCTATGAGGGTTTTGCTCGCTTCAACAGGTAGCTGGTTTGAATGTGTTGCCGTTCTTTCCTTGTATTTTTCTGCGTACCTGTCGATGTCTTCTTTGACCGTTAATATTTTTAAGTCTTTGCGTATATCCTCGTTTCTGACATACCATGGGGCGTTGACTATTGTTCTCACTATCTTCGATTGTAGCGACTCTAGTTTATTTATGTGGCTCATTGCTGCTGTCCCCCGTAGTGGTATTCCGTACGTCCAAATTGGTTTTATTATCGTTTTGCAGATTTTTAATTTATTTTCTATGCTGAGTTTAGAGTTTCGACTAGTTAGCCAGTACATCTGTTTTCCTTTTATTCATATTTTGTCTATAATTGATTATAGTATGTTGTTTCCATGAAGTTGTGTGTCTAAGTGAAGTCCTAGGTATTTAACTTGCCTTGTTTGTGTTATGTGCGTGCCGTTCAGTAGGATATTTGGTGGTATCTGTTTTCGCAGTGTGAATGTAATATGGTTGCATTTTATAGGCTTTGCTTTTATTTGTTTATCTTGCAGCCACTTTTCTATTTTTGTAATATGTTCTTGTAGTAATTTGACTGCTGTTTCTGGGTTAGTGTGTCTGACTAGTACAGCTGTGTCGTCCGCGAATGTCAGTATTTTGCTATTGGTAGTTGTTGGTATGTTGGCCGTGTATAATGTGTATAGTATTGGTCCTAAGACGCTTCCTTGCGGAATCCCTGCCTTGATGTCTTTAACTTCAGAGTATGTGTCCTTGATTTTTATTACGAAGGTTCTGCTGCTTAAGTAAGATTTTATTAATTGGTATATTTGTTCCGGGAATTGTTTCCTGATTGTTTGTAGTAGGCTTTCGTGGTTTATTTTGTCAAACTTGCCTTTTTTGTGTTATATGCGTGCCATTCAATTGGATGTTTGATGGTTTCCGTTTTCTTAGTGTAAATGTAATATGGTTGTTTATCTTCTATTTAGGGCACTAATTTGTACCTAATCTTTCTCTTACCTTACATATCCCAGTACAGAATTCCCAATCCTTCTTACTGATGAATGAGATTCTATTTTGTTAGCATCGAGTTTTCTTTATAGCTGTCCGGACGTTTTATGAACTCTTCGGCCCATTATACATAAGGTGTCACTTTATAAATGCGTATTAGACACTTTGATGTTAACAATACGCACGCAGCAGTCATTGTAAAGTAATGTGCATCTGTCCACGAAACAGCAGCGAGCCATTTTCGTCATTACGACTGGCGTTAACATTGTCAACGGCGAGACGTAGATATAAAGGAATTTAGTGACGTAATATGAAAGCCTCTTCCTCATCGCGCGACATCTTAATAACGAGACAAATTGTAGTATTTACTTACTGTATGTTTCATAGTTTGAACACTGGCGTAGACTTTTCCAATTTTTCCTACGAATTTTTCTCTTATTATTGGGTTTATTACATTTTTTCTGTTCTCAGTACCAATATCTTACCAATCTTTTTGACTGTTTGACTGTACTAGGATTTGCCCTTTTCAAAATTTCTGATCTTAATTCTTATCATTCTTTCAAAAACAATGATTTCTTTTATAAAGACAAAACATCTATACAGATGGAATTAAAAAATATAAGATATGGAAAATAGAATGGAAAATATTCTAATATTTACCGATGATATAATAACGTGGAATTTGGACATCCAAAAAGCGGGATCATGTAATAGGACTATATAAGTAACAGACATAAGGAGCAGTGAAAATTAATGGAAAAGCGTGAGAAGGAGTTCAGTAATAGCCTTATTTGGGAGTTCTTTTCTCCTCGTGGACCTTTGGCAAAGCTAGTTATAATACTTTGTAACAAAAGCAAGAAATTGTACTTCGGACAATCTGGAGATCATTTATTATAGGAAAGTGTCATAACTGGGGAAAATGCAAATTATGCAACGCAATTGTATCAACCTCCCTCTTATATGCGCCCAACATATTTACGGGTTACGATATATTTGACAAGCTGCAAAATATCCAAAATGTATTCTCTAAGAGGATGCTTCGACTACCAATGTATACAACAGAGTAAAACAGACAGAGTAAAACTGACACATGTATTTCCCAGGCAATATATCGAGATACTCTACGAACCACATGTTAAAAATGGAGGAGGAAACGACAGAACTGACATTTCATATATAAGAAAAAGTGGACGCGATTGTCTATTAAAAAATTTCACACTGGTAGAGTCAATAAAGAAGAAACTACTAAGAATTCTGGAGTCAAAAATCCAAGCAGATAAGATTTATAAAGATATTAGGAATCTAAGTGTATATGAATACGAGAGTTATATATGGTCAACGTTACATGTCATTAGAATATCGTTACATGTCATTAGAATATCGTTACATGTCATAATGTATATAGCCTAATTGTTACGTTCTATTTAATTGCCGTGTTTGCTTCAACGTGATGATACGAAACGGGTAGCGTTAACTAGCGTTTAAAGCAACTAGCAATAAGTTCCACTTTCGGCTAACCTGCTATGTGCGGGAATACTGGCACAGGAGAGGATTAAAGTTGTTCGAAAATAAATTAACAATATCTAACGATTTATTCAAATCTTGCTCGATTTCGATATTGACAATTGACTGACAGACTGACGGATGTAAAACTCTTCGGTTGACAAAATGGTAATTCTTCGGTCGACAAAATGGTAATTCTTCGGTTGACAAAATGATGATTACTAACTGACAGACTGACGGATGTAAAACTCTTCGGTTGACAAAATGGTAATTCTTCGGTCGACAAAATGGTAATTCTTCGGTCGACAAAATGGTAATTCTTCGGTCGACAAAATGATGATTCTTCGGTTGACAAAATGATGATTACTAACTGACAGACTGACGGATGCAACTTCTTCGGTTAACAAATGGTAATTAACTCTTCGGTAGACAAAATGATAACTAACTCTTCGATAGACGAATGGTAATTATTCGGTTGACGAACGGTAATTATTACTCAATAGAGGAACGCTAATTATTATTAACTTCTCTGAGTTGCTACATTTATTTATATCTGTTGGAGATGAAAAATCATCGGGGTCTTTCTTTTGAATATGTTTGGGAAGATCCCCAACTTTTGTTCAAACTGCCGACTTTGTTTACAATTTAAATTGTCTTAATATCGTTATAAAAACATAATTAAGTAAATATAAAAACACGGTTAAATAAATTTCCCCAGGATATAGCTTCTGGCGGCTTTAACTGCCTTTCATTTCAAATACTGTAAACACGGTTTCAAATAAACGTTTTAACCCCTTAACCTACAACTACGGGCATAGCCCGTAGTGCGATGATCGGACTAAACGTAAGTATTACGGGCATAGCCCGTAGTACGTACTATACAAGTCGTGCGAATGGCTCGAAGGCTGTGCGAGCTTGTTTACGTTTTCGGCCCAAATTTCTCGAACGTAAATCGTAGGTTAAGGGGTTAAATTACTTTGATTTGAAAGGAATTACCAATTTTACTTTCGCGCTACGCACGTTTCGCGGGGCTCGGGACGTGACACTAATTACATGTAATTCAGCAAGATAATAAATATATCATCAAGAGAAGAACTGCTAGTAGGCAACAAAATAAATTTGTCTTTCTACGAACAAAAATATGTTTTTAAGAAAATAAAATAATGTTTGATCTGAAAATCGAATATAATCAAATCGTACGTTCGATCGAACGTAACGATCTCGAACTCGAAACCAAAGAACAGTTTTTACTTAGGTGCGTGCAGTACCAAGCATGAAGATACCTCATTAATATACACTCTCGGTCCTTAATTAACCTAAACAAGCTAACTCTACTTGTTATGATTTTCTGACTGCGCTAAAAATAAGAAATCTTTGCCTAAATGAGTGGAATCTACGTTTAGATGTAGAACTCGCAGCAGTAACATATTTGTTAATACAATTCTGATTCATACAGTTCTGAATAAATGTACGATATCTGTATCGGCTATGGCACAGCGCAACAGGCGAAATCGATACGCGCTAATAATAACAGTAATTAGCAAAATTTTTTTTTATACAAACAAGATAATATTATTAACTGTCGGAGTAATTCTCTTATGCTTACATGAATTTTTTATACTAAATCATTCATTCTATCGCACTGCATATTAAATTGTAATTATGCAATTTGTTAAATTCCTTATTAAAATTGACATTATTGACAAGGCTATAGCTGCGTTAAAGTTTTTAGATTTATATATTTTAAGAGCAAAATTATTTTTACAACTAATTCGAGTACAAGAATTTAATTCGTTCAAGTTGAAAAAAAATTGACAATTAATTGACCATAAATAAGAAAAATATAAAGATTTAAAGAATATAGAATAATTATTAATTAGATTAGAAAAATATAGAAATATTAAGCATAAAACTAATAATAAAAGCAAGTGAATGGAGACAAGATTAGTCTTTCAATAATGTTTCATTAAGAACATCTAAAACGAATACAATCTATATCTAATGTTGAACATCTCTCGTTTAATGGAAGATTAGTGACTATTAAACTTTAAACGTAATTTATATCTATCAAATTGGCAATTGACTCTTGGATCATAAAGTTAAATCAGGTTAAAGTCCATGATTTGGTTACTAATTTATTCAGATATACGCTGTCCTGCATATTTCATCTTTAAAGGTACATAGTAACTTTAATATATGTAAAGTTATATATGTACATTTAATTACTTATTAATTAATTAATTTATTTATTAGTTGCTTTAAACCAGATATGCTTTGTATATCAAATGCAGTATGCTTGCACATAATTTTGATAATACATCATTTCGAATTTATAATTATATAATTATTATAAGACAATTATAAATAAAACAAGTCTTCTATATCAGGATCGTATAAATTTTCTTTTTTTTTTTTTTTTATTTGGAAGTAGTTTACAATCAATTCTCTTTGAGAATTATAAGTAAATTATTTTGGCGTGGTACTGTAACTTGGATTATAAGAGTTTATAGTATATTTGATTTTAGTTGAATCTAATGCTTAAATGTAAAGGATATTTATTGTCTTTTTAGTCTGCGGATTTGATCCGTCATGTCAAGTAATTGGGTAACTCTAATAGGTTTTGGTGGTTGTTAACTCTTATGTTATATCTGTTTCTGAATTTGGATATTTCTTCTTTAACTGTGAGTATCTTACGGTCGTGGTGTATTGTTTCCTTGGTAACATACCAAGGTGCATCTATTAAGATCTTAAAGTTTTTGATTGGAATCGTTGGAGAATTTCTATGTTGGAATTACTCGTTGTTCCCCATAGTTGGATCCCATAGGTCCAAACAGGTTTTAGTATGGCTTTATATAGCATTATTTTACTCTGCATGTTTAAGTTGGAGCGTCTGCCAATGAGCCAGTAGAATTTTTTTAGTTTTGATTTCGGTTGTTTGGATTTATGTATATGGTTGTTTGGAATTGGAATATTATTGATGGTCACCTGTGGGCAGGATTGTTTTCGCAGCGTGAATGTTATATGACTGGATTTATTTTCATTTATTTTGAAGCGCCATTTGTGCAACCGCTCTTCCATAGAGTCGAGACCTCGCTGTAGAGTTGAGGAGGCAATTATCAGGTCTGAGTGGGATGCTAATAAAGCTGTATCATCAGCAAATGTCGCTGTGATTATCTCTGTTAAAGTTGGTAAATCGGCAGTGTAGATGGTGAACAGCAGAGGTCCGAGGACACTGCCTTGGAGTATGCCAGCTTCTATTGGAAATGTTGCGGTTATAGCGTTTAAGTATTTAATCATGAACAGATAGGCGCCTTTGAGATACAGACGACAACCCCTCCAGAGGAACTAAAACCTCAGTATAAAAACCCTCCAAAATAAGCGCTAGCCCCAGCCTGTTGAAACATTTTGAAGCAGTCTCTTGTAACACTTTAAACCGTCACTCTGTTGGATTTGCATAATAAATTCTATCACCATATACAAAGTTCAATTTCTTCACCTTATTCGTGATACGTTCGAATTGCGACGCGAGGAGGTTACCGGAGATCTATCGGTTTCGTGATTTCTTGTGTCTCCGACGTGACACAGACAACACCCTCCTCAACTCGCTAACGGCTGCCTCTTATACCATACCTGGCACGCACACGTTCCACAGACGTGGATGACCCATGGTCAAGTGGACCTTCTTAATTACCCAGGGTTTTCCTCCGATACTACACTTATTACATTATTATAAAAGGTATTATAGGTATTATGCTTTACAACATCCCAACATCGCAAGCGATAAACGAGGACGTTAACACGTTCGTCGCCACGTCATCCATATCTATGTGACGGGCATAATCCGCGGGAGCCCCGTCACCCAAGTACGGATGACGCTCTTCTTGTTTGAATTAATTGAATATAGGATATTATACATAGGATATACAACATAAAAATATTAAAAACATTTTATACCATACTTTTTATTAATTTATATTCTGGATAAAATATTACATTAAGCTATATCGCATGGTATTTGTTAAAACATTCCAAACACACTTGGGGTGATTTTGGGAACTTCGAACAATAGTTTTAGACTTCGTCATCACTACTCTCCTCACTTTCAAATATATTTTCACGCCGTTTACTGAACATTTTGAGGATGAAAAAATCACTGACGTACGTTTCACAAGTATGCTTCTCGACTAAATGAAAGATCTGAGATATCTGCCATGAGATCCCTCGGAATACTCTAGATGTTTCCATCTAGCTTATCGCTTTCTCCATTTCAGAACTAAATAATCTTTTCTTTACAATGAATAGAAGGCGATAGACAATGAATTCCCGCTTGTCGCTCTATTTACGTTCTGCGTACCGGCGGTCGGATTTGGGCCCCGCAGGAAACTTAGCCGAATCACGCTGGGCGACCAACGTGTTAAGGAGTAATAAATTCAATTTTTCCAATCATCTATTAACAGGAATGCTGAGTTTTTTGAAATTTAGTTTTAATTGGAATTGTAGAAGCATTGCTATGCCTTGTGACTACTATTGCAATACATGTAAATATTCCTGATCTATTTATATTTTGTACCACGCGTTTGTATTATAACGTCATATTTCATAGATCGCTTTATCGTTATAATTCCTTTAACAATGTTTCCGATTACATATGTTTATATATCTTTTCCTTGGTTTAACCCGTAGAGGACTTGTGTAGGATGTTTCATCGTGAGATTTATTAAATGTTATTGCTTGTTGTTGAAATCGTCGAATATATTTAAAATAATAAATTACTATACAGACTATATTCGCTGAGACGCTCGTACAGTGTATAACTCGTAAAATAGGATCGCTAATGACTCATTAATTAGATTGCTGATAATTCGTTGATAACTGGTTGATAACCGATCGACAACTAACTGTAACTCATTTCGCATCTGCTTATTTATACTGATCGGGGGAGAGTCAGAAAATTCAAATTCGTCTTTGTTCGACGGTTGCACGTAGCGGCGACATTGTTTTGCCCGGAGTTTATTTATCGTTACGTTTGGTGCGTCAAGGCGGTGTCAATGTCCTGAGGCAAAATAACAACATGAGTCGACGACAATTCACATCGTCCTCTAACTCACGCGCCGCTACAAACCTATAGAATATACTGACAACTTTTGATCGGAAAAAAGTGGGACATCCATACAACTGTTTTACACAAGTTCACGTCACTAAATCATACAAGCGGGAACGAACCGATACTCAGTTTAGAGTCACGTTCGACGCAATCGACAGTCTAATCGAGACTCGGTAATGTAAATTGTAGATTTTTCCGCATTACGCATTTATGGCACGTTCAAAGACGCAAGAATGCGTAGAATGTATATTATGTCAAAAAATATATAAGACATTCAAGACATATAATACTCATTACAATATTTACCAGATGAAACAAGTCTCCGCATGGATTTCGCTTCTTTAGTTGTGTTCGTAAAAATATGAATTTGTATAAATATCTGCAGTCTACTTATTATGTTATATTTATTTCTTATTAACTATATCATATTTTCTTCCTTAAATTTCATTTCGCTTCATATGAATCTTATTAGTTTGGTCTATTATATTAATTCTTAGTTATTATATTAACAATTAGGGAATTATCATAATTATCTCAAATTGTTAATAAAGATACAATTTACAAGCTTTGAAAGGCTGCTTTGATTATAGAAAATTAATAGGAGACATATGAAGGAAAATATACTTCAACATTTGTGTAAATATTTTGAGCGGATGCATAAAGTAATTTTTATGTTTAAAGTTATTTTTTTTAACGCACGTTAGAGGGATAGTTACTGATAGAATACTCGAGATATTCCCTTTTTCGAGGTTCAGAGATAGACACCATGCCGTCCCTTATTGTCCGCTTACCAAAATGCAACTTCATGGCTAGATCCTTTAAATAAAGTTTCTATTCTTTGGCAATGGAACGTTAGGTTACGTATCCTCAAAGGACTCTAAATAGTCCTATCATCGACGCTTCAGAACTCGGCAACTTCGAGTCATCGGCTACCGACTTTTATTTCACAACATTCGCTCAAGCGTTTTGCCAAAGTCCTTATCGAGACTTCGGCCCAGCCATAAATTAAGATAAGGTTGGAATTAAGGAAACTGCGTTCCCGCTAACGTGCACAAATTCAAAAATATAAAGTACTATGATAACGTTACGTTAATTAATTTTACAAAAATCGGGCGAATATTAAACTATTCTAGATTAGTATGTTTTGTAATAGTAAGGGAAAGATAAAAGATTTTATGAAAGAATATTTAATTAGTGGTAGAAGAATTTTTACAAGTCTTTTTTTGAATAAATAAATCGAAACAGAAAAAATAATCTTTGCATATCGTCAATCTTTATGTCAAAGCGACCAATAGAAAATTTTAAAAATTAATAGAAACTTAGAACATAAAGTATAATGAAAGTTAAATTTGTTGTAATCAAATTAATTTTGCATTTTGTTCACGTTGAAAGTTCATCGGCCATGGTGTCAATGAATTTCTAGGAGACTGTCGCTTGATTAAAACAAAATGGAAGCTAATTCCACTTCCGACGTGACTACGCTTTGAAATGTACCTTTCATGCAGCTTGTACACATTCTAATAAAATACGTGAAAACCAGCATGTTTTCTATAGAGCTACTGAGATAACCCAATAATAATTTCAAAGTTTTATATAGCTTACAAATTTCAAACTACTTTATTATTAGTTATTGTGATAATCATTAAATTTATATCCCTTTAAAATCTACTTTAAAGCTTCAGTGAAACTGTATAAATGTTAACCACATTCTGGTGTCTACGATTTCCGCATATGTTATAAAACTCAACATTTTGAACAACCTTTCTCTATATACAGGATGTTCGACTACAGATGTAAAAAATTAAAGGGGTGATTCTTGAAACTAAAATATGATGAAAATCAAGAATGAACAATTTGCATTTTCGGTTTTATTTTTTAGTTATTTACAATTAAAAATTAACCGAAATATCCCTGTGCGCGAGCAAACCTCCGTACATGAACGCAAGTAGGTCAGCCTAAGCAGCGAGGTGCACAGGGATCCTCAAATCGAACGATACATGGGCAGCAGCTTAGCTCGTACAAGTGATATCGAAGATCATCGGATTTGAAGACGTAAATCATCCTGCGCGACGTTTTGTAAGAAAAATCGTAAATTAAATATTATACTTGTCCACTCATTAAAATTCATAACAATATATCGAAAACCGGCTCATGGAATTTTCGAGTAGAGACGATTAACTTTCCCTCTAATTCTTTGCCTCCATAAATAATTAATAAATAAAAGCACAGATAAACAATGTTTAAACAAATTTCACACCGCGCACCATGATCATCCCATCCATGGATATCCACAGAAAAATCACATATGCACACATATGCACAAAAATCACATACACATTTTCCACACAAATAGCTGACCACTGCATATTACCATATTTATATACCTACACATGAAATAACAAATGATGACACAAAAAAAAAAACTACAAGAAGAATTGTGAGCACAACAACATTCTGTTGATATTTACATTTCTGTTGATAGATATGCATCTGTAGCAACGTGTATGTCACTATTGGTTGCTGGTCGCTGGCATTGGTTTATATTCTGTTTATAAACAAGAATCGAGAGAGTTTAACGACCCAGCGCACAACCGTAGGTGCGTGACTGCAAGAAATGTTTTATTTATAATATTTTAATTAATTAATTATTGTGATTAATTATAATATTATTAATTTATAACTCACTTAGAAGTGAGAATCATCAACATATTGGGTTTCAGCTTGGATTAGATAAAATGTTAGAATAACGATTATTCTATTTTATGAAATAGTATCAATTATTTCACACGACTGTTATTTTTATAATTATTTCGTTATTATTTCACACAAGTGAATTGAAAAATCTAGCCCAATCCTAAACCCAATACATTGATGATATTCTAATTGAGTTATAAATTATAAAGCTATAATAGACACTTGCAGCCTCGACATGTAAGTACGTAGTGCACGAGACCTTCAAGCTTGCTCGACTCTTGCTTACAAACAGAAGATAAGTAGCCGGCAACCAACTGACGCATACACTGCTAAAAACGCATAACTAAAGGCAGAATTTACGGTACTCGTATCAGTAATTTTTCGCGAATATCTTGAAAAATAAGCCAGCCCAGCCCTTATATATATAGGAAGAAGTTATTTAAAAAATTGAACTTTACAAAATACACAGTTTCACTAAAACTTTTGTTTGAAAGAGAATTTATTTTTTATTGTGATTAAACATTTCTAATATACGGACTTCCTAAAAGCCAAAAATATTTGATTCACATAAAATAATATATTATTTGGGGTGTAATCAGAGAATAGCAAAATATTGTTGGTATGTTTTTCTATTCAATTTACGTATTACCCTCTTCTGTTGTTGGTGTCTTGTCAAGACCAACATCTCAAGTACTTTACAAAGTATGTATGTGTCTGTGCGTTTTTGCAATTTTAAAAACCTTCATCTAAATTCTCTCTGCACTATTTAGTTTTAGTAATTTAATTTTAATAATGAATTATATTTGCTTTACCTTCTTTTCTTCCCAATTTCGGCTAACGAAATAATTTCAATTTATTTTCTTCCATTTTCCTAAAATAATAAATTACTACGCTAATAAAAAATTTGGAATCACTTTTTTAATCACCTACGCTAAATCACTTGCAAATTTCATTATTAATCCTTTCAGTGTAGCCCGACACAGATTCGAACAAATTGCCAAACATAATATTGTAAATTTCACATGTTATATTGTAATATCGCAAAATAGTTTGAACTAGAGGTCGGTTGAAACTAGAAAAAACCGTGTGCGTCGTCTTTGTGTGGTTGGTTTACGTTTAAGAGTGCCTACGTGACTAAAGTCACCTAATTCTTACATAGATATGAGAAAAACAATGGACAACGCGAGAGCAGAAAGACGGTTTTGTGTTTTTCAAGGCGGGACCACCGAAAGGGTAGAGTGTGCGAACCGAAAAGTATGTGTGTTGCGAGAGTCAGAGTTGATCGAGACATCGAAGAGTAGAGTTGAGTTGAGTTGAGAGAATTGATCGAGTATAGAGTTGTTAGAGTTGTTAGTGAGAGGGAGAGAGAGAGAGAGAGAGAGAGAGAGAGAGAGAGAGAGAGAGAGAGAGAGGTGTTAAATTCGTTGTGACGAGAGTTATCAAATAACTGTGAAGTTATTTGATATAGATACGAGTATCGCATTTAGTTTCAATTAAACAAACACCGTTTTCTGTTCACCTTACACCTGTATATTCAATTCCATATTAATAAATTGTAAATAATCGGGAAAGATTTATATCCTTAATTTCCACGATATTACAATATGATATCACAAGTAAACTAATTATTAGTATTTATACATACTATTTTCATATTTAATACTAGAAACGCGTGAAATCTTAATGAAAAAGAAATAATTACTCTGTAAATCTATCATCTGCATTTTTTGTTATCCTTTTACTCTATCGAAGGGTTAGTTCCAACTTAATGTCACAAATACCGACAATAATATTCTTTATTTCAATAAAATTTCCAAGATAATATTTTATTCTAATTCTGTTACGACCGTTTGCGGAGAGACGCGATCGCGAGGAAGACGCGTCAGCGAGAGGCGTAAATTCTCGCTACGATTTTGATAATCGACGCCGCGAATTAGTCGTTCCCCTGTTTCGATTAGGATAACAGAGGTAGTTCCATGATTTTAACACTGAATTAACAGGGTTAATATAAACGTGTATAATTAACAATATTTAAAATTATAATGAACACGTCACAAATGATTTAACGATGATAAAATTAGTTTGTTACAGTAATTCGACCCGACTTTATGATGTTTTATTCGTCTGAACCTCTCGATGAATTCCGTTTGAATCCTCAAATGATACTGATTGCCCTTCAATTTGTTTCCTTTGTCTTCTCTGGGAGATGACCCCCACCACGCTCGGATCACGCCACCGTTCGCGCCTATGATCACGTACGCCATCTCTTTGTGTAGATAAAATATCGGACCGAAGGCGAATCGACGTTTGTAGAATTCGCTGCTTGACGACAACTATGCGCTTGTCGCTACATTGTATATATTTCGCCGGCCATATAAGACGATCTGTCTGCGACACCGTAGGACCATGAGCGACGGTTAGGAACACGGCCTATAGTAAGCCTCGGGGTGTAACAAATTCTAAACTGACTTTTTTAAATTCTTGGGTTCTATGGAATATGTACTTACTAATTTCAAATTTTCGCTCAAGATTGTATAAAAAAATTTAGTATCTCAGAATATTCGGACGTCTCTTTTTTCAAGAAAATAACCAACTACTTTTAACACTATTCGTCAGGATCTGTTCCTCCTTTCTCCAAGTAGTACGTTTAATTGCTTTCTTTCACTTTGTTTTTTAATTAATGCCTCTACTTCTTGCACAGTTGGCTCGACCTACTTGGAAGGTACTATTTCGATGCATAATACATTTCACGAGACTTGCATCCTTTCTATCTTTTCTTTCTGTTCATCAGACATACATCGATTTTGTCTCTCTCATCCACTCTAGCTTACATATCCCACATTCCTTGCATTTTTTTCTAGTTTGCACGCATTGTTCTATTATTTGTCCGCATTATTTTCTCTGTCTCCTTCTAAAATATTCTCTTTCAACTTTTCCAAGCTATTTATTTTAAACTTTATAATATAATTTTTATTCTATTATGGATATGGAGTTAAATTTTATCTCTCACTATAAAATTTATCATATAACGTAAAGCTAAAATTCAATGTGTCGACTGTACACACCAGCTTGTGTCGATTGATGTTTACGTGCGTCGTTGTTTTTTGGGTACAATAAACGTAACTTAGAGAAATTTTGGGTGAATCCTTTTTTACTTTCGCACTTATGTTTTTGCTTTCGAATTTTGTTTGCAAGAAAACAGAAATCATATTGAACATTTACTGTAATACAAAACGATTGCCATTTTTGTTACAATTTTTCTGTGGACATTTGCTGACGGGACACTTACGGTGCGTGTGAGATTTTTCAGTGGACATTTAGAGGCGACACAATCGTAGTGCATGTATGAACTTTGTATAAACATTATTAACATGTGCTTTTGTTTATTAATTATACATGGAGGACTAGGAGAGGCATTAATCTCCTCTACTTGGAAATTCCATAGGGCAGTTTTCAACACGATGTTATGGATATCCATGTAAAGTCCAAATTCGGGTTATTCAGAGATCGATTCTAATTCTGAAAATCGAGTTTTTATTATAACTTAATTAGATAGAATACAAAAATGAACAACGGTTAATATCCGTCTATAACAGTAAATAACAATAATTATGTACACAAGAAATAACAGAATTTGTATAATGTTTACCTGAAAATCGCGAATCGATTTTCGACGTCCTGAGCTACCGATCTTTCTTCTTCAGTCTTTAAAATCTTAAATAGCTACTCTGTAATCTTGTCTATTTCTAACCTAGCTCTCTGTCCGTCCGTCTTAAAAGCCACGTGCGTCTTAACAGATGGTCGTCCGTAAAACAAGAGAGGGTCGTTCTTTTTTCGTGAAACGAAGCCTGTCGTGCTAACCGTAAAACAAAAAGAATCCCTATCCCACATGAACTCTAGGGAGTTTACACCTCCCCTCCTCGTGTTGACAATTACATCGTTAATTGTCTTCTCTATAAGGGAGCAGCTTACTCGCGTGGAAAAAATTCCCTTCAGATCTTCGATTACCATTATCTACTTCATATATGGAATTTGAAATCCTC